>WNYA01002232.1:0-45999 GCA_019512145.1 Engystomops pustulosus
CCTCCTCCATGTCTCCTGGTATCTGCTCCTCCTCCATGTCTCCTGGTGTACTGTCCTGTCTCCTGGTATCTCCTCCATGTCTCAGCCGAGACATCCACTGTCTCAGCCCAGACAGGAGACCCGGGGTCACTCTGGAGGAGTGGTGGACCTTTAGTTACTAATACCTGATACTTTGTTTCTCAATCGCATAAAATATTAGCGAATCACAGGGAAGTCAGTGGCTGTTATGTAAAATAAAGAGAAGAAGTTGGAGGGAGTGAAGACTTTTACAATCCACCATAACGCCGGCCGCTAGAGGGCGAATATACAGTCCTGCTACCCTGTGACCTGACCACTAGAGGGCAGAAGATACTTGCCGGCTATTTCCTGTCACTAATTAGGATTGACGTGCGCGGCGCCATCTTCCCGGAGACCGTCTTAGCCCCTACATCTGGGTCACAATGGGGTCAAACACTCACGTGACGTCGTTCTCTTCTCCAATTGGTGAATTTCTTTAAGCGAGGAAGAATCCTGAACCTATGAACTTTCTCCTGCCGTAGAGAGTAACCTAAGGAGCCAATCAGCGTCCAGGAAAATCAGGGGGCGCGGTTATCGTGGTGGAGGCGGAGCCAGCGGCAGCAATGAAGTAAGTAATTGTTGTTTAGCTATTGAACCCCGAACACTATAAACTATACACCCCCAGTAAATAGAGGTATAAACACCCTGTATATATCCTGTATATAGTGGTATACCCCCCCTGCCCCTGTATATATCCTGTATATAGTGGTGTACCCCCCCGCCCCTGAATATCCTGTATATAGTGGTATATACCCCTGCCCCTGTATATAGTGGTAACACCCCCCTGCCCCTGTATATATCCTGTATATATTGGAACCCACCGCCTGCCCCTGTATATTATCCTTTGTATATAGTGTATACCCCCCCTTGCCCACTGTATATATCCTGTATATAGTGGTATATACCCCCCGCCCGGGCCTTTAATATAGTGTAAGCCCCCTGCCCTGCTATATTAACCGTCTGTATTATATTACCACGCCAGCACCTGCCCCTGTATATATCCTGTATATAGTGTATACCCCCTGCCCCTGTATATATCCTGTATATAGTGGTATACCCCTTCTGCCCTTGTATATATCCTGTATATAGTGGTATACCCCCTGCCCCTGTACTTAGTTCCATGGTATACCCCCCTTGCCCGTATATATCCTGTATATAGTGGTATACCCCCCCTGCCCCGTATATTCCTGTATATAGGTATACCCCCCTGCCACTGTATATACCTTATATAGTGTACAACCCCCCTAGCCCCTGTATATATCCTGTATATAGTGGTATAACCCCCCTGCCCCTGTATATATCCGTAATATAGTGGTTACACCCCCTGGGGGCACCTGTATATATCCTGTATTATACCGTGGTATCCCCCCCTGCCCCTGTATATATCCTGTATATAGTGGTATATACCCCCTGTCCCTGTATATATCCTGTATCTAGTGGTATACCCCCCCTGCCCCTGTATATATCCTGTATATAGTGGTATACACCCCTGCCCGTATATATCTGTATATAGTGGTATACCCCAGTGCCCCTGTATATATCCTGTATATAGTGGTACACCCCCCTGCCCTGTATATATTCTGTAATATAGTTGGTGAGACGACCCCCGCCCCTTCTGTAGTATCCTGTCATATGGTATAACCCCTGCCCTTATCCTGTAAATTTTTATAGTGGTATCAACCCCCTGCCCCTGGTATATATCTTAATAGTGGTACAGGAAAACCCACCCCTCTGCCCCCCTGTCTATTATGCAATGTATCTGGGTATATAACTGCGTTGTAATTAGTGGTAAACCCCCTCACCCTGCCCCGATTATATATCCTGATATATAGTGGTACTACCCCCCTGCCCTGTATATATCCTTATATAGTGGTATAACCCCCCGGCCCCTAGTAAAGTATCCTGGTCTATAGAGGTTACCCCCCCTGCCCCTGTATCCTATAGTGGTATAACCCCCGCTGAGGCCCCTTATATATCCTGTTATATGGTGATACAACCCCCCCCTGCCCCTGTATATATCCCTGTAGATAGTGGTATACACCCCCTCCCCTGTATATATACTGTATATAGTGGATACTGCTGATATATCTTTCGGTACCCCCTGCCCCTGTAAATATCCCTGTATATAGAGTATACCCCCCTCCCCTTAACATGTATATTATGTCACCCCCTGTATATATCCTTATATAGTGGTTACCCCCCCTGGCCCCTGTATATATCCTGTATATAGTGGTATACACCCCCTGCCCCTGTATATATCCTGTATATAGTGGTATACTACCCCCTGCCCCTGTATTCCTGTATATAGTGGTATACCCACTCCCCTGCTAATATATTCCTTATATAGGGTATCATACCCCCATGCCCCTGTATATATCCTGTATATAGGTTACCTGCCGTATAAGGATCCCCCCCTGCCCTGTAATATCCTTGTATTAGTGGATACACCCTACGCCCCTGTATAATCCTGTTATAGTGGTATACCCCCTGCCCACGTATATATCCTGTATTATTGGTAATAGCCCCTGCCCTCTGTATAGATCCTGTTAATAGTGGGTATATACCCCTGTCCCTGTCTATAGTCTGCTTTGGTATACCCCCTGCCCATGTATATATCCTTGTATAGTGGTACCTACCCCTCCCTTTATACTCCTGTTGTGTCCCCCCTGCCCTGTAATTATCCCTGTATATAGTGGATAAACCCCCCATTGCCCGTTGTAGAATCCCTGTATATAGGAGTATATACCCCCTGCCACTGTATATATCACTGTAATAGTGGTATTACCACTCCCTGCCCTCTGTATTGCTATTCACGTATATAGGGTATTACACACCCCCTGCCCACTGTATATCCCTATTTATAACCCTCCCCCTGTAATATTTGATAGGTATATACCCTTGCCCCTGTCTATATCCTGTATATAGATGCTATATACACCCCCTGCACCTGTATTTCATCTGTATATAGAGTATTCCCCCTGCCCTTGTATGTTATCCTGTATATAGGGTATACACCCCCTGCTGATAGCCGCTGTTATAGTGAATGGTAATCACTCCCCTGCACTGTATATATCCTGATCATATATAGATGGTTATACAACCCCTGCCCCTGTTTATATCCTGGTATATGAGATGGTAACACCCTTGCCCTGTTCCTGTTAATATCCTGTATATAGAGGATATCACCCCACCGCCCTGATATTATCCCTGTTATATTGTGGTATACACCCCCCTGCCCCTGTATATCCTGATTATAGGTGATATCACCCCCTGCCCTGTTATAATCCTTTGGTTATATGGTATACACCCACCTCCCCTGTTATATAGAGGTTACACCACCCCTGCCCCTGATATATCTGAAAGAGGTCATATCCCAACACCCCGCTGCGCCCCTGTGATATATCCCCTGTAATAGTAGGATTACACCCTGCCCCTGTTAAATGATGTATACGTGAACACCCTTCACGGCCCCTGTATATATTCCCGTTCAGTTAGTAGGTAAAAAGAGGTTACACCCCCTGCCCCTGATATATCCCTGTATATAGTAGATAGTACAATTTGTATCTCCCTGCCATCCTGGCTATATATCCTGTATAAGAGGTTATTCACCCATACCCCTGTCTATAGAGGTCTAACACCCCCCTGCCCCGAATATATATCCCCTGATATCGAGGGATACACCCTGCCCCTGTATATATCCCTGTATATAGAGATGTACACCCCCTGCCCCTGTATGATAGAGTATTACCACCCCTGCCCCCCTGGATAATTCCTGTATATAGAGGTATACACCCCCTGCCCCTGTATATATCCTGTATATAGAGATGTACACCCCCTGCCCCTGTATATATCCCTGTATACAGAGATGTACACCCCCTGCCCCTGTATATATCCCTGTATATAGAGATGTACAACACCCCCTGCCCCTGTATATATCCTGTATATAGAGGTATCCACCCCCTTGCCCCTGTATATATGTAGTGGTATACACCCCCTGCCCATGTATATATATAGTGGGATATACCCCCTGCCCCTGTATATAGAGGTATTCACCCCCAATATACAGCTCTGTATACCTTTTGCACCCTACATTACAGATCTGTATATTTTGGAACCCCTATATACAACAATGTTATAGCCCCTGCACCCTGTACACAGCAGTGGTATGCCTCCCTCTCCCTCCCCCCTAGCTCATTTTATATGTTCCTTACTGCCCCCTCCCCAGTGGTACACCCCCCCCAATATCTAGCTTGTTTCCTCACCCTCGCGCTCAGCACCTCCCCTGACTCACCCCTATACATCCGTCTCATGCGGCTTACTCAACCTATGCCTCTCCCAAAATATCCCCGCCCCGTTAGAAGATTACCCTTCAGTGTTTTTTGCAACCATAACACTTATTTGACCTATAATTGTAGCCCCTGCCCCCTGTATACAGCAGTGCATACCCCCTGCCCCTATATGAAGCTCTATATCCACCTGCCCTCTCCCCCTGGCTATATATACAGTTCTGTATACCCCCTGCCCCCTGTATATAGCAGTGTATGTCCCCTGCCCCTGGCTATATATACAGCCTTGTATACCCCCTGCCCCCTATATACAGCTCAGTATACCCCCTTCCCCTATATACAGCTCAGTATACCCCCTTCCCCTATATACAGCTCAGTATACCCCCTGCCCCTATATGCAGCTCAGTATAACCCCCCTCCTATATACTGCTCAGTATACCCCCGAGCCCCCTAATACGACTCGGTAATATGTAGTGTGCTGTTCTCTCAGATGCTGAACATTGATGGGTTGTCTCGTCTACTTCCCCTATGAGTACATCTATCCGATGAGCAAAGTTACTCCTATATGCTGGAGCTGAGAGGGACGCTGGATGCCAAAGTGCGGGGAATCAGTATTATAGCGACACTGTGCATCCGGCATTGGTATTGACGCATGTTCATCGGACTGAGACAGTGATCATGGACGCAGCACAGTCCTCCCTGTTCTTATTTATATCGGCAGTGGCCATGGTAGTATTGGAGATCACATCGGGAAACCGGGAATAACAGTGTCTTTACTTCCTCTGCTGGTGGCCTATCAGAGGGTATGGTGTGCCCCTACACTAGGTGTATGAGGGGTCCCCTTTCCCCTGTGTGCCCGTACACTGGGTGTATGAGGGGTCCCCTGCTCTCCTGTGTGTGCCCCTTAACACTGGTATATGATGAGTCCTGGTCCCCTGTGTGCCCTTACATTAGGTGTATGAGGGGTCCCCTGCCCACTGTGTTGCCCCTTATACTAGTGTATGAACGGGTCGCGGTCCCCTGTGTGCCCCTGGCACAGGGTGTAGGAGGGTCCTGGGGCTGGTGCCCTTAGTCGGTGTATGAGTGTCCCTTTCCCCTGGTGCCCCTAACCCTGGGTGTATGGGGGTCCCCTTACCCCTTACACTACTAGGTGTTGATGGGTTCTCGTGCCCTTGGCACGGGTGCAAGATAGGACACTGGCCCCCGTGCCCCTTACCCTCTGTGTATGGGGGTCCCTGCCCCCTCTGCACATTACACTCTGTTTCTCTAGAATTAATATTGTCATCAGTCTGGCCCTCCGTCCTCATGTGACCGTTCCTCTTTGTCGCTGTTAATCTGTGGAGCGTGTCCCTTCATCAAACAAGCGAACAAGGTCCCCCTCCTCTCTGGGTTGGGGGGGCTTCTTACTGATCCTACTCCTAATTTCTGACATTGTTATCCAATGTATCCTTGGAGGGACCAAACTAATCTACTGCTCAGGCACGGTCCGGAGATCGAGAAGGAGAACTGCCCCCTGCTGCAGTGTGCTAGAAGAGTGTCCACTCACTCCTCGTTATCTGCAGGTTGTGGAGGAGCTCCGGAAGCTGATAGACTACATTCAGGCCCAGACGGGGGAAAAACTAAACTTCTTGGCTTTGGCTCTGAGCTCCAGACTAATCTGTGTGTGTGAACCCTGAGGTGAGGCCCCCCCACCTCCCACCTCTCTGCCCCCGCTCCCCACCTCTCTGCCCCATCCCCCCACCTCTTTGCCCCCATCTTGTTTATCTTGCCTATGCCGTGTCCCGTGGTTGTAGGTCAGCGCCCCTCCGTTTTGGAAAGGAGGTTGATGGGAATGCCACAGTCTCACGGCTTCCTTTGTGAGGACCCAGAGGCAGCGAGACCCCAGTGTACCCTCATGCGCTTTTATGAGGTAAGTCGGGGCTGGATAGGCCGGGTTCAGAGATGGTGGGATCTGCTGACGTACCTACCTCTGTCTGCAGGAGTTTGATGCTATCGGGCGGGAGACTCTTCTTTCCTGGGATTTACAATCTTGATGACCTCAGGACACTGAGGAAGGCAAGCGCAGCTGGTGTCCCTACTGGGCCCGCCATGCTGTGAGTACAGTGGTCCTGGTGGCTTGTGTAGCCGCCTGGTGATCCTGCCTCATGTGTCTCTCTCCTTCAGTTGTCTCAGTGTAACGTCACTTGTGTACACTATCATTACCTTGCTGACCCCAAGATCGCTGATCAGGTGTCTCGGGAGTGGCCAAGAAGTCTATTGTCGGTTGATGAGGCTCATAACATTGGTGAGTGTGAGCGCAGCATTCTGGTGTATCTCCTCATATCGACCTTGTTAACCCTTTCCTTTCTACTCTATAGATAATGTCTGCATTGACTCCATGAGCGTCACCATAACGCGACGCACCCTGGAGCGCTGCCAGAGCAACATAGAGAAACCCTTGACGGTGCAATCCAGAAGAGAATGAATGCAGGCAGATAGGGGCAACGGGGGAGAGGATATGAGAGGAGACGTGAGGGAGCACAGAGAGGGTATAACTGGCCCCCGTACGGGAAGTAGGACGGAAGGAGAGATAACAGGGGACGTGTGGAGGACACAGGTGTATAACGGGGAACGTAAGAAGGTACAGGAGATCGGGGACATGAGGAGGCACAGGGGAAACTTGGGACGGGAAGTGGCAGGGGGAGGATAACGATGAGATGCGTACAGAGACACAGGTGATAGTGATGCACATGAGGGAGGCACAGGTGATAGTGATGCACATGAGGGAGGCACAGGTGATAGCGAAGCACATGAGGGAGGCACAGGTGATAACGATGCACATGAGAGGCACAAGGGATAACAATGGACACAAGGGAGGCACAGGGGATAACAATGGACACGAGGGAGGCACAGGTGATAGCGAAGCACATGAGGGAGGTACAGGTGATAACGATGCACATGAGAGGTACAGGGGATAGCGATGGACGCGAGGGAGGCACGGGTGATAATGGGGACATAAGGGAGGCACAGGAGATAACAGGGGACGTACGGGAGGCACAGGTGATAGCGGGGAACGTAAGGAAGGCACAGGAGATTACGGGACATGAGGGAGGCACAGGTGATAATGGGGGGAGTGCTGGAGGCACAGGTGAGATAACGGGGAACGTGAGGGCGCATGAGTGTTAACGGGATATGCTGGAGGCACGGATATAAAGTGTAAGGGTGAAGACACACGTAGCGTTTTTGGGCCGTTTTTAGTTGAGCGTTTTCAGATTTAAAAAAAAAACGTGCGTTTTTCACTAGTTTGAATTAAGATAATTGGTCAAACCTGTCAAAAACGCTTTTTTTTAATGCATGCGTTTTTTTACGATCTGAAAACGCACTAACTAAAAACGCCCTAAAACGCCACGTGTGTCTTCACCCTAAGGGGTGAAAGCTCTGGTATAAAAGGAATGGAAGGGATTGGGCTAATGCTGTGGGGCCTATATAAATTTCTTCTCCATAGGATTAAGGAAAGTGATGAGCAGAAACTAAAACAGGAATATTCCCGCCTGGTGGAGGGGCTGCGTGAGGCCACCGTGGCCCGTGAAACTGATGTTTATCTTGCGAACCCTGTGTTACCCGATGAGATCCTGCAAGGTAAGTGGGAGTGGTTCTTAAATGTAATGGCGAGTATCTGTGTGAGCTGTGACATCAGGTGGAGTCTCGTAGTCCCTGGGTCACCTCCGGTCTTATCTTCTGACAGAGGCCGTCCCTGGCTGTATACGCAACGCTCTGCACTTCCTGGGCTTCCTGCGGCGTTTGGTGGGATACATTAAGTCTCGCTTGCGTTCAGGACATGTGACCCAGGAGGGTCCAGCCGCCTTTTTGCGTGACCTTTTTGAGAAAGTCTGCATTGAACGGAAGCCAATGAGGTAAGAACCAGTTTATACATAACATTACATTTCCATAGGCCTTGCCCCCAGTGGCTGCCTATGGTCAGGACCTCCTCTCCTATACAATGTCAGACTGCTCCTCCTGAACATGACAGTCATCCCAAACTGTTGCCCTCTACCCCTGTATATGTGGGCTGCACCTGACCTTCTCCCCTGCTTTTTGTTTTCCCCTTTTATCTCCATATAACATCAGAATCGACATGAACTCCCCCTTGACCCATTTAACACCATGTAACATTGGGCTGAACATGACCCCCTCCGCTGGAGGGTGACTTGCCTGACACTATAGCACCGTTTCGGCTGGAGATAACTTTATCGCCTACCCCTATACCTGATGATAACCTTTTCCCACGGCCCTTCGTTCTGCCCGCATCCTCCACCATATTTCCGGCCCTGACACTGCTGCTTATCCTGTAGGTTTTGTGCAGAGCGGCTGCGCTCTCTGACACGGACACTGGAGATCGCAGACATCACAGATCTGTCACCCCTCATCCTCATTACCAATTTTGCTACACTCGTTAGCACTTACACTAAAGGTGAGAGACTATTGCCTCCCCCATCCCTGAGATATGCCTGATATGTGCCCCTCACACTTTCCCTCTCTCCCCTCAGGTTTCATGATCATCATTGAGCCGTTTGAAGACCGGACTCCAACCATTAGTAACCCTGTGTTACACTTCAGGTGACCCCTGAGGGAAGGGGTTAGGACCCGTGGATAGTGTGGATCTACAGGAACTTGCACTGTAGTCCTGAGCTTGGCCAGGGGGAGCTGTGGGTTCATGCGCAGGATCCTCGGCCATGAGGGTTGTGGGTTATAGTAAAGGTTGTGTGTGGGGAGAGGTTGGTTTTGAGCTCTTTGTTCTCGTTCGCAGCTGCCTGGACGCATCACTCGCCATTAAGCCGGTGTTCCAGCGGTTTCAGTCTGTCGTTATCACATCGGGGGTAGGAGACGCTCTTGTTCTTGTTCTTCGCGACACCCTCCATAGACATAATAACCTTTGCCCCTGTCTCCCACAGACACTCTCCCCGCTGGACATCTACCCCAAAATCTTGGACTTCCGACCAGTAACAATGGCGACGTTCACTATGACACTGGCCCGGGTCTGTTTGTGTCCGATGGTAAGAGGTGCTCATGATGTGATGGGGGTGTCTTAGCTAAAAAACATGGCAGCCACGGCCCATAGTCAATGTGTCTGACTTTTGCAGGTTATCGCTAGAGGAAACGACCAGGTAGCAATGAGCTCCAAGTTTGAGACCAGAGAAGATCTGGGTAAGTGATTGTGTCCTGTGTGTGCTGTCATTTTCCCCTTTATGGTCTGACTGACCTCTGAACCCCCAGCTGTGATGCGGAACTATGGGAACCTTCTCTTGGAGATGTCTGCCATTGTCCCTGATGGGATAGTGGGCTTTTTCACCAGTTACCAGTATATGGAGAACATTGTGGCTTCATGGTATGAACAGGTAGGTACTTCTCCATGTGCTGTTCCACCATCAGTCAGGGGCTCCGGAGACATTATCTCCTCCATCTTCCCACCAGGGAATTCTGGAGAACATCCAGAGGAACAAACTGATCTTCATAGAGACTCAGGATGGGGCGGAGACGAGTGTGGCCCTGGAGAAGTATCGGGAGGTGAGAATGGGGAAATTCCTGGGTCATGGGCTTAAAGGGAACCCATCATCAGGAGCCCTCTTTCCCCCATAGATAAGTGTACACACCACCAAAGAGTTTTTAAAGTACAACTGGACTTTCACCCCCCAAAAAAGGATAAGTTAGATAAAAGTTGACCTTTCTGTATGCAGAGCTGTGCCCCTGGTCCCCTGGTAGTGGCCAGCGAGGGGGTAGACATGTATGATGTCCTCAGGGGGGAAGCGATTGGGGAGGGGGGGAGGAGACCCAGTTTTACTAGAAAAACTCTTAGGCAATGTGTACACTATTCTCAATGGGGACATGTGGGAGCCAGAAAAAATGTCTCCTGATGACAGGTTCCCTTTACCCTTGTGCCATCATTTCAGGCCTGTGACAATGGACGAGGCGCCATCTTACTTTCTGTTGCTCGGGGAAAAGTGTCTGAAGGGATTGACTTTGGTGAGTAATGGCCCTGGTGGTCCTGTGCCTCAGTGTGATGTCCTAGTGACCGCGTATCTGCTCCTCTCCGACAGTCCATCACTATGGCCGAGCGGTGATCATGTTCGGGGTCCCCTACGTCTACACCCAGAGCCGTATCCTGAAGGTTGGTCCCTGATGCCTGGGCTGATCTCCTCTGGCGTTTGTGGCATCTTCTCAGTTTCTGCCTCCCTCCCTCCCGCCAGGCTCGCCTCCAGTTCCTGCGCGATCAGTTCCACCTGCGGGAGAACGACTTCCTGACATTTGATGCCATGAGACACGCGGCACAGTGTGTGGGCCGAGCCATCCGCGGGAAGACTGACTACGGCATCATGGTGTTTGCCGATAAGGTAATGTGATCCCCCCCATGTACAGCGTCATCATAGGGGCAGCTGAAGACCCCCAGAGTTTATAATGTCTAAAGGTGGGAAAAAAATCGTAACACTTGTGTACATGTTATGGGGCTGCTGACAGGAAGAGCTCCGCCCATGTGTACATGTTATGGGGCTGCTGACAGGCAGAGCTCCACCCATGTGTACATGTTATGTGACTGCTGACAGGCAGAGCTCCGCCCATGTGTACATGTTATGGGGCTGCTGACAGGCAAAGCTCCGCCCCTTTTGTGTACATGTTATGGGGCTACTGACAAGCAAAGCTCCGCCCATGTGTAAATGTTATGGGGCTGCTGACAGGCAGAGCTCCGCCCATGTGTAGATGTTATGGGGCTGCTGACAGGAAGGGCTCTGAATATATGATCACTTGAGTCTGTTCTATAGAGATATGCACGCTCGGACAAGAGGGGAAAGTTGCCGTTATGGATCCAGGAACATCTTACAGACGCCAACCTGAACCTGACCTTAGATGAGTGTGTCCACCTCTCCCGCCACTTCCTCAGACAAATGGCGCAACCATTCCGCAGGGTGAGTAGCAATCAGGACTCTCAATTACCTCCCACAATCCTCTCTGCTAGGACCAGCTTAATAATGTCTGCTCATGTTCTCTGTCTCTTGTAGCTGGACTTTCTCTCTGCTCAAGTTCTCTGTCTCTTGTGGCAGGACTGTCTCTCTGTTCATGTTCTCTCTCTTGTATCTGGACTGTCTCTCTGTTCATGTTCTCTGTCTCTTGTAGCTGGACTTTCTCTCTGCTCAAGTTCTCTGTCTCTTGTAGCTGGACTGTCTCTCTGCTCATGTTCTCTGTCTCTTGTAGCTGGACTTTCTCTATGCTCAAGTTCTCTGTCTCTTGTAGCAGGACTGTCTCTCTGCTCAGTGCGCTGTCTCTTGGAGCGACCGTCTCTCTTGCTCATTGCTCTCTGTCTCTTGTAGCGGACTTTCTCTCTGCTCAAGTTCTCTGTCTCTTTAGCAGGACTGTCTCTCTGCTCATGTTTCTCTGTCCTCTTGTAGCTGGACTTTCTCTACTCAAGTCTCTTTAGCAGAACTTTCTCTGTCGCTGCTCTGTAGCTGGATTCTATCTCTTGTTCTCTGTTGCTCTTTCTCTAGTGTTTTCTCTGTCTCTTGTGAAGCTGTCTGACTTTGTCTCTATGCTTCTCACTCAGTTCTGTCTGTCTCTTGTAGCAGACGTGTCTCTCTGCTCATGTTCGCTGTCTCTTAGCGGCTGTCCTCTGTCCATGTTCTCTGTCTCTTGTAGCTGGACTTTCTCTCTGCTCAAGTTCTCTGTCTCTTGTAGCAGGACTGTCTCTCTGCTCATGTTCTCTGTCTCTTGTAGCTGGACTTTCTCTGTGCTCATGTTCTCTGTCTCTTGTAGCTGGACTTTCTCTCTGCTCAGTGTCTCTGTCCTTGTGCTGGACTGTCTCTCTGCTCATGTTCTCTGTCTCTTCTAGGAGGACTTTCTCTCTGCTCATGTTCTCTGTCCTTGCAGCTGACGGTCTCTCTGCTCATGTTTCTCTGTCTCTTCTTGGAGGACTTCTCTCTGCTCATGTTCTCTGTCTCTTGTACTGGACTTTCTCTATGCTCATGTTCCTCTGTCTCTTGTAGCTGGACTGTCTCTCTCGCATGTTCTCTGTCTCTTCGAGAGGACTTTCTCTCTGCTCATGTTTCCGGTCTCTTGTAGCTGGACTTTCTCTATGCTCATGGTCTCTATCTCTTGTAGCTGTCTTGTCTCTCTGCTCATGTTCTCTGTCTCTTGTAGCTGGACTTGTCTCTATGCTCCATGGTTCTCTGTCTCTTTTAGCTGGACTTTCTCTATGCTCATGTTCTCTGTCTCTTGTAGCTGGACTTTCTCTATGCTCATTTCTCGTCTCTTGTGATAGCTGGACTTGTCTCTCTGCTCATGTTCTCTATCTCTTGTAGCTGGTCTTGTCTCTCTGCTCATGTTCTCTGTCTCTTGTAGCTGGACTTTCTCTATGCTCATGTTCTCTGTCTCTTGTAGCTGGACTGTCTCACTGCTCATGTTCTCTGTCTCTTGTAGCCTGGACTGTTGCTCATGTTCTCTCTCTTCTAGGGGACCACTTGGTTTGTCTCTCTTGACACTTTGAGCAGCTGCAGTCTGAGGAGATGCTCCTAAGATACAGTAGATCGCTCATCAAGTGTACATGTCAGAGGTTTGGGTGTACAGACAATCGGGGCGGCCCGGTGAGCTCTGAGGTGTTCCTCCAGGCCTGACTTGTTGTCCAGGATGTGCACCTGGGGACCTCTGTAGCTGTGGACGCTGTTATGTGCTTCTTTATACTGAATAAATGCTTCCATGTGTCTTCTTTGTCACCGGAGCGATTAGTCCATTGATTCTTCTTCCACCACCGTATGGACCCTGCCTCTCGCCTATTTGAACGAAGTGATTGAAGAAGGTACCTGGGGACAGTCGGCACAGGCTCAGAGGGGGATGGTTAATTTCTTTTTTAAAGGTTATTGGCTGAAAACAACCTAGAGGTTAATCGGAGACAATGTTGGGATGTGGTAATGGATAAGGGAAAGTTGGAATCCTGTATTTGACAATTTACCATGTTCCCTCTTATGTATTACCATAATCATTGCAAGAAGTGTTACAGATCTGTACTATTGTGGGGCCCTTCTCACATACAGCAGCAGCTCCCTCCTCCCCTCTCCTACTGCAGCAGCAAGCTCCTCCTCCCCTCTCACATACAGCAGCAGCTCCCTCCTCCCCTCTCACATACTGCAGCAGCAGCTCCCTCCTCCCTCTCACATACAGCGCAGCTCCCTCTCCCTCTTCACATACCAGCCACTCCCTCCTGCCCATCTCACATACTGCAGCAGCAGCTCCCTCCTCCCCTCTCACATACTGCAGCAGCTCCCTCCCCCCTCTCACATACACAGCAGCTCTACGCTCCCTCCTCTCCTCTCACATACAGCAACAGCTCCTCCTCTCCTCTTGCTCAATACATCACAACAGCTCCCTCCTCCCCCTCACATACTGCAGCCGCTCCTCTCCTCCCCCTCTCACATACAGCACAGCTCCCTCCTCCCTCTCACATCTGCAGCAGCAGCTCCCTCTCCCCGTCTCACATACTGCAGCAGCTCCCTCGCTCCCCTCTTCACTAGCAGCAGCAGCTCCCTCCTCTCCTCTCACATACAAAGGCACAGCTCCCTCCGTCTCCTTGCTCAAATACAGCAACAGCTCCCTCCTCCCCTCTCACATACTGCAGCAGCTCCCTCCTCTCCCTCTCACCTACGCAGCATCCACTCCCTCCGCTCCCTCACAATGAACAGCAGCATCCTTCCTCCTCTCACTAACTGCGCACCCCTCCTCGCCCTCTCACATACTGCAGCAGCTCCCCTCCTCCCCTTTCACACCTCTGCAAAGCAGTCTCCCTCCCTTCCCCTTTCCACATACAGCACGCAGCGCTCCTCCTCCCCCTCCTCACATGCTGCAGCAGCTCCCCCTCCATTCTCACTACTGCAGCAGCTCCCCCCTCCCCTCCACGCCCTCTCTCCTCCCCTCCACATCTGCCAGCTCCCCCCCCCTCCCCCCTCTCACATGCGCAGCACTCCCCCTCCTCCCCTCTCCACATACTACAGCTCCCTCCTCCCTCTCACAGCAGCAGCAGCTCCCTCCTCTCCTCTCCAACTCAGCAGCTCCTCCTCCCCTCTTCACATACTGACCCAGACAAGCAGAGCTGCTCCCTCCTCCTCTCTCACATACTGCAGCAGCTCCCTCCTCCCCTCACATACTGCAGCAGCTCCCTCCTCCCCTCTCACATACATCAACAGCTCCCTCCTCTCATCTTGCTCAAATACACAGCAACAGCTCCCTCCTCCCCTCTCACATACAGCAGGCAGCTCCCTCCTTCCCCTCTCACTACACAGCAGCAGCTCCCTCCTCCCCTCTCACATCATCAACAGCTCCCTCCTCTCATCTTTCAAATACAGCAACAGCTCCCTCCTTCCCCTCTCACATACAGTACAGCCAGCTCCCTCCTCCCTCTCACATACACGCAGCGCCTCCTCCCCCCTGCTCACATACGCAACAGCTCCCTCCTCCCCTCTCCTAGAGCAAGCAGCATCCCCTCCCCCCTCTCACATGAGCAGCAGCGCTCCCTCTCACCCTCTCACATACTGCAGCAGCTCCCTCCTCCCCTCTCACATGCTGCAGCAGAGCTCCCTCCTCCATTCTCACATGACTGCAGCGCTCCCTCCTCCCCTCTCCCAATGCTGCATCAGCTCGCTCCCCCTCCTCTCCCTCTCAATGCTGCAGCAGCTCCCTCCCTCTCCTGCTCACATACTGGCAGCAGCTCCCTCCTCTCCTCTCACATGCAGGCAGCAGCCCCTCCTCTCCCTCTCACATACTGCAGCAGCCTCCCTCCTCCCCTTCTTTCACATACTACAAGCAGCTCCCTCCTCCCCTCGTCACATACAGCAGCAGCTCACGCTCCCCCTCCCCTCACATACTCGCAGCAACAGCTCCCTCCTCTCCCCCTCTCACATACATCAACAGCTCCCCCTCCTCTGCTCAAATACAGCAACACGCTCCCTCCTCCCCTCTAACATACAGCAGCAGCTCTCCCTCCTCCCCTCTCACATACAGCAGCAGCTCCTCCTCCCCCTCACACATCTGCAGCAGCTCCCCTCTCCCTCTCCATAACTGCACAGCTCCCTCCCCTCTCTCACATACTGCAGCAGCTCCCTCCTCCCTCTCTCACCCAGTTACCGCAGCAGCTCCCTTCTCCCCTCTCACATACAGCAATCAGCTCCCTCCTCCCCTCTCACACTACATCAGCCAGCTCCCTCCTCTCACTCTCACATACAGCAACAGCTCCCTCCTCATCCTCTTGCTCAATACAGCAAACAGCTCCCTCCTCCCCTCTCACATACTGCAGCACTCCCTCCTCCCCTCTCACATACAGCGCACAGCTCCGCCTCTCCTCTCACTGAAGCGCAGCTCCCCTCCCTCCTCTCACATACTGCAGCAGCTACTCCCTCCTCCCCTCTCACATACTGCGCACGCTCCCTCCTCCCCTCTCACTACTGCGAGCAGCTCCCTCCTCTCCTCTCAATGCAGCAGTCCCGCTCCCTCCTCTCTCTCACATACTGCAAGCACTCCCTCCTCCCCTTCACTACTACAGCAGCTCCCTCCTCCCCTCTCACATACAGCAGCACTCCCTCCTCCTCACCTCCTGCCGCAGCACTCCCTCCTCTCTCTCACATACAGTCAACAGCTTCCCTCCTCTCCTCTTGCTCAAATACGCAAACGCTCCTCCTCCCCTCTAACATCACAAAGCAGCACTCCCTCCTCTCCCCCTCTCCAACATCCAGCAGCTCCCTCCTCCTCCCCTCTCACATGCTGCAGCAGCTCCCTCCTTCCCCTCTCATACTGGCAGCAGCTTCCCTCCTCCTCTCTCACATAACTGCAGCAGCTCCACTCCCTCCTCCTCCTCACATACACAGCAGCTCCCTTCCCTCTCCCTCTCACATTCATCAGCAGCTCCCTCCTCCCTCTCACATACAGCGCAGCTCCCTCCTCTCCTCTCACCATACAGCACACAGCTCCCTCCTCTCCTCTTGCTCAAATACAGCAACAGCTCCCCTCCTCCCCTCTCACATACCGCAGCAGCTCCCTCCTCCCTCTCACATACAGCACAGCAGCTCCCTCCCCCTATCACATACTGCAGCAGCTCCCTCCTCCTCTCTCACATACTGCAGCACTCCCTCCCTCCCTCACCATACTGCAGCAGCTCCCTCCTCCCTCTCGTCACAATACGCAGCAGCTCCCTCCTCCCCTTTCACATACTACTACAAGCAGTCTCCTCCCTCCCCTCTCACATACTGCAAGCAGCAGCTCCCTCCTCTCCTTCATCGCATACCATCAACAGCTCCCTCCTCTCCCTTGCTCAATACAGCAACACTCCCTCCTCCCCTCTCACATCCACTGCAAAGCCAGCTCCTCCTCCCCTCTCACATACACAGCAGCTTCCCTCCTCCCTCTCACATGCTGCAGCAGCTCCCTCCTCCCCTATCACATACTGCAGCAGCTTCTCCCTCCTCCTCTCTCACATCTGCACAGCTCCTCCTCCTCTCTCACATACTGCCAGCAGCTCCCTCCTCCCCTCACTACTCACGCTCCCGCCCCCTCTCTCAATAACTGCAAGCATCTCCCTCCTCCCCTCTCACTAACTGCAGCAGCTCCCTCCCTCGCCCTCTCACATATGCAGCAGCTCCCCTCCCTCTCACATAACTGCAGCAGCTCCCCTCCTCCACCTCTCACATACTGCAGCAGCTCTCCCTCCTCCCCTCCACATAGTGCAGCAGCTCCCCCTCCCCTCTCACATAGTGCAGCAGCTCCCCTTTCCCCCTCCATATGCGCGCTCCTCCTTCCCCTTTCACATACTACAGCAGTCCCTCCTCCCCTCTCACTACAGCGCAGCTCCCTCCTCCCCTCTCACATAGTGCAGCAGCTCCCTCCTCCACCTCCATAGGGCAGCAGCTCCTCTTCCCCTTACAATACCTGCAGCAAGCACTCCCTCCCTCCTCCTCCTCCTCAGCAACTGCAGCAGCTCCCCTCGCCGCCCTCCACATACGGAAGCCAATACCATCTCTCCTCTCGCTCAAACAGGATACCGCTACCGTTCCACCGGAACTCCTCTCACATACAGCAGCAGCTTCCCCCACATACGCTGCTTCTGTTGGCTACAGCTTTACCGAGGATGGGCTGCACCTCAATGGGGAGGTGCAGCTGTTTTAGGGGAAAAATAGCTAAAGGTTGAGTAACTGGGGGGAGGGCAAGAGACAGTGGAGTGGGAACTGGGAAAGTCACTAGTAAATGGGGGATGTCAAGAGACTAAACCAAAGGTAGTAAGAAACCATATAAATGCATGTACACAAATCCCGAGCCTCACAACACACAACGAACGGAAGTCAGTGGAGGGAGCAATTATGATTCATAGTGGGTATCAGCGAACATTGCTGGACAGTAGCTATGACGTGCGGTACTATAATGGTTATAGGCTTTTTAGAAAGGAATCGTATAACTAAAAAAGAGGAGGGTTTGTTTATATGTGAATTCTTCTTGCCACAAGCCCCGTCCTGCAAGATACATCGGTGATCACAAATGCTAATGTGGAGATATAGGGGATGGGAAAAGAATAATAAAAAACTAGGCGATTTTTTTAGCTCCAATCAATATATGGAGGTCGCCAGAGGAAATTTTGATTAGTCCTCCCCTGTGGCTTGAGACTTATCATGGGATGGAGGACATCAATTACCCCTATTTGACTGTGGGCCAGAAACCTACGTTCACATAGCAATTACTATCACACATGGTCATCGTCAAGCCAACCAGGGGTGTGGCTTATCCTAACCAAAAGACCTAACAGGTATCAGATTTTCATGTTGGACAATGTCTCAAATACAAAAGCACCCAAAACAAATTGGATTGTTTTGACAAACATTCTAACAAAGGCCTGTAAAGACAAACACTATGGGACAAAAGCATTAAGATAACAAGACGAGCCAATGTGGCAGCTGGTATTCTAAGGAGAGCAAGTAGAGAAAAGATAAGGCATTTAAGGTTCTAAAACAACGGAGGTAGCGATGAGGGCTTACAGGATTAACAGAAGAAAAAAAATTCAGCAAAAAGCGATAAAGCCCAAAAATGACGACTTGGAGAACTATTGCCAAGGAAAGCAACTCCTAATCCCAAATTATTTTTTCATAATATAAATATAAGAACCTAAAACGAGAGGTGTGGCCCTCTCAGGAGTAACAGTGTGGGTCATTTGTTTAGGAGATAGATAATCAGCTGGGTGGGGGAGTGGGATGAGGAAAGGGCCAATCTGAAATGTCGCCTTCTCACTTCTTTATCACCCAGGAAACTCCCCTGGTGGAAGACACAATGAGTAATGTGTAAATTCCACTCTTTGGAATGTCCAACAGTGTGAGTTCTGTGAGTCTATCTTCTGTGGTGGGGAAAATATTTTAGGGTTTGTTGGAGAGGCTATCCTGGAGTATCTCACTGTTGCAACGACCTTATAACCCAGTCATCGGGATGTATTAGGGTTGTTCTGTCAGATAATTTGGATTGGCTTTTTGAGGAGGTAATTCCCCTGTCTGGACCTGGGGGAGGTTGTTGATGGTTGTATATCTGAGGACTTTTCAACTTTTGACTCAGGCCACATACAAGGTTGGTATATAAAATGAGACTGCGGAAGGAGAAATCTTGTGTATTTGGGTAAGTAAAATTGGCTTAGTGATAGAAAACACGAGGTCTCGCATTAATGGCACATTCTAGGATTGGGGTTGTCCAGTGGTGATAAGTGGTTACCCCACTGGGCTAAGTGTTCAGGACCCCATATTTGTATTAATACCTTGTTGGTTACAACACACCACGTTTCAATATTGTCAGATGTATACTAGATCGTGTTAAAGTCTAAATACTGAGGGTCGATAGTTTAGCATTACCAGGGATTTGTGCAAGCTTGATGGATTGGTCAGAGAAATGGTTTGATGAGGTTTAATGTAGATAAATGTAATGTTATGCACTTGCCCGTG
Source organism: Engystomops pustulosus (assembly GCA_019512145.1). Classification (NCBI taxonomy): domain Eukaryota; kingdom Metazoa; phylum Chordata; class Amphibia; order Anura; family Leptodactylidae; genus Engystomops; species Engystomops pustulosus. The sequence continues at coordinate 19,316 of WNYA01002232.1, forward strand.
AAACAAAAAGTATAATGTATTTCTAAAACTGGAGCTGAAAAGACGTTGGGCGTATTGGTGATGGTAAACTTAATTTTAGTACCAGAGCCAGGGGCTGCTGTAAAGGGAAATAAAATTTTTGGGATGTATCAGGAGAGGATTTATTCTCATAAAAGACATGTTTTACCCTTACCAATCCCTGGTCAACACACATGGAATATTGTGTACATTGTTGGGCACCGTGGTAGAAAAGAAGATATAGTCAGCTGGTAACGTGTGTCGAAGAGAGCACCAGTATTATTAGGGGATGGGGGGATTAGATACAATACAGATTACTCACGTCTCCTACATCGTCATAAACAAGAGCAATCCTCTCACACCTAGAGCGAGGCAGTTCTTCCAGGTAACAGTGGGGATGCGGCAGCGCGCGACGGAAATGGGGGGCGTGGCCGTACGAAAACCCAACTGATTCGGAGAAACTGCTGCATTTAAAAAAAAAAAAAAAGGGTCGCGGGACACGCACTTACATTCACCAAGTATAGAGCCTCGGCGGACTTCAGCGCAGCAACGACACCTGGTGGACGTCGGGGGAACTGCCTTAGTGAATCGCCGGAAGACCCGAATCCACCGCACAGAACGCTTCGCTGGATCGCGAATGGACCAATAAGTAAATCTGCCCCATGGTAGCCATGTTATGGGGAAAAAACTCAATTCTTAAAGGTTGGAATTGATGGACTTGCGTCTTTTGCCAGCCTTATATACTATGATACTTGGTTCCCCTGCTCTGTTGCTGTACTGTGTTCTGGGGGGTCACACAGCTGCGGTGGGTATAGCCAAATGTCCCCTCTTGTCAGGTGCTATGTACTATGATGATTGCCCTCCATATATATAGTGTATGTGTAGTGTTCTGGGGGTCACACTGCTGCGGTGGGTAGAGCCTGATGACCCCCGGTGTCAGGTGCTATGTACTATGAGTGATTGCCCTCCATATATCGTGTTTTAGTTTTTGGGGGTCACATGCTGCGGTGGGTAGACCTGATTACCCCCGTGTCAGGTCTATGTGCTATGATATTTCCCTCCTATATAGTGTATGTTGTAGTGTCTCTGGGGGTCCACACAGCGTGCGGTGGGACCATGATGACCCCCGTGTCGGTGCTATGTACGATGAATGATGCCCTCCAATTTATAGTGTATGTGTAGATCCTTCTGGGGGTCACCACTGCGGTGGGTAGACCCTGATGACCCCCGGTGGTCAGGTTTGCTATGTTACTATGATGATGTCCCTCATATATATAGTGTATTTGTAGTGTTTTTGGGGGTCCGACGGCTGCGGTGGTAGACCCTGATGCCCCCGTGTCAGGTGCTCATGTCTATGATGAGTGCCCTCCATATAATATGTGTATGTGTTAGTTGTTCTGGTGGGTCACACTTGCTGCGGTGGTAGAGCCTGAATGACCCCCGGTTGTCAGTGTTCGTACTATGATGATTGCCCTCCATATATATTATAGTCGTTTGATGTGTAGTGTTCTGGGTCGCAACAGCGCTGCGTGGGTAGAGCCTGAATGACCCCGCGTGTCAGGTTGCTTTGTACTGATGATGATTGCCCCCATATATATAGTGTCTAGTGTAGTGTTCTGTAGCTGGACTTTCTCTATGCTCAAGTTCTCTGTCTCTTGTAGCAGGACTGTCTCTCTGCTCATGTTCGCTGTCTCTTGTAGCTGGACTGTCTCTCTGTCCATGTTCTCTGTCTCTTGTAGCTGGACTTTCTCTCTGCTCAAGTTCTCTGTCTCTTGTAGCAGGACTGTCTCTCTGCTCATGTTCTCTGTCTCTTGTAGCTGGACTTTCTCTGTGCTCATGTTCTCTGTCTCTTGTAGCTGGACTTTCTCTATGCTCAAGTTCTCTGTCTCTTGTAGCTGGACTGTCTCTCTGCTCATGTTCTCTGTCTCTTCTAGGAGGACTTTCTCTCTGCTCATGTTCTCTGTCTCTTGCAGCTGGACTGTCTCTCTGCTCATGTTCTTCTGCTATTCTAGGAGGACTGCTCTCTCTGTCATGTTCTCTGTCTCTTGTAGCTGGACTTTCTCTATGCTCATGTTTCTCTGTCTCTTGTAGCGGACTCGTCTCTCTCTCATGTTCTCTCTTTAGAGGACTTTATCTCTGCTCATGTTCTCGGTCTTTGTAGCTGGACTTTCTTCTTATGCTCAGGTTCTATCTCTTGTAGCTGGTCTTGTCTCTCTGCTCATGTTCTCTGTCTCTTGTAGTGGACTTGCTCCTCTGCTCCATGTTCTCTGTCTCTTGTAGCTGGACTTTCTCTATGCTCATGTTCTTGTCTTTGTAGCTGGACTTTCTCTATGCTATGTTCTTGTCTTTGTAGCTGGACTTGTCTCTCTGCTCAGTGTCTCTATCTCTTGTAGCTGGTCTTGTTCTCTCTGCTCATGTTCTCTGTCTTCTTGTAGCTGATTCTCTATGCTCATGTTCTCTGTCTCTTGTGCTCTGTACTGTCAGCTGCGTAGCTGCTTGACGTCATGTTCTCTCTCTTCTAGGAGGACCAGCTTGGTTTGTCTCTCTTGACACTTGAGCAGCTGCAGTCTGAGGAGATGCTCCAGAAGATACAGGAGATCGCTCATCAAGTGTGACATGTCAGAGGGTTTGGGTGTAGCAGACAATCGGGGCGGCCCGGTGAGCTCTGAGGTGTTCCTCCAGGCCTGACTTGTGTCCAGGATGTGCACCTGGGGACCTCTGTAGCTGTGGACGCTGTATGTGCTTCTTTATACTGAATAAATGCTTCCATGTGTCTTCTGTGTCACCGGAGCGATTAGTCCAGTGATTCTTCCACCGGTATGGACCCTGCCTCTGCCTATTTGACGAAAGTGATGAAGAAGGTACCTGGGGACAGTCGGCACAGGCTCAGAGGGGGATGGGTTAAATTTTAGTTTAAAGGTTATTGGCTGAAAACAAACCTATGAGGTTAATCGGGAACAATGGTGGGATGGGTAATGGTAAAGGGAGAAGTTGGAATCTGTATTTGACAATTTACCATGTTCCCTCTTATGTGATTACCATAATCATTGCAAGAAGTGTTAAGAGCTGTGACTATTGTGGCCCCTCTCACATACAGCAGCAGCTCCCTCCTCCCCTCTCACATACTGCAGCAGCAGCTCCCTCCTCCCCTCTCACATACAGCAGCAGCTCCCTCCTCCCCTCTCACATACTGCAGCAGCACTCCTCCTCCCTTCAATACACAGCAGCTCCTCTCCCCTCTCCATACGCAGCAATCCCTCCTCCATCTCACATATGCAGCAGCAGCTCCTCCTCCCCTCTCACATACTGCAGCACGTCCCTCCTCCCCTCTCACATACAGCAGCAGTGCTCCCTCCTCTCCTCTACATACAGCAACAGCTCCTCCTCTCCTCTTGCTCAAAAATACGCATCAAACACGCTCCATCCTCCCCTCTCACATACTGCAGCCGCTCCCTCCTCCCCTCTCACATACAGCAGACAGCCCCTACTCCCCCTCACATACGCAGCAGAAGCTCCCTCTCCCCTCTCACTACATGCAGCAGTCCCTCCTCTCCCTCTCACATACAGCAGCAGACTCCCTCCTCTCTCTAAATACAGCAACAGCTCTCTCTCCTCTGCTCAAATATTCGCAAAGCAGCTCCCTACTCCCATCCAGCTCTTGTAGCTGGACTTTCTCTCTGCTCATGTTCTCTGTCTCTTGTAGCTGGACTTTCTCTATGCTCATGTTCTCTGTCTCTTGTAGCTGGACTGTCTCTCTACTCATGTTCTCTGTCTCTTCTAGGAGGACTTTCTCTCTGCTCATGTTCTCGGTCTCTTGTAGCTGGACTTTCTCTATGCTCATGTTCTCTATCTCTTGTAGCTGGTCTTGTCTCTCTGCTCATGTTCTCTGTCTCTTGTAGCTGGACTTGTCTCTCTGCTCATGTTCTCTGTCTCTTGTAGCTGGACTTTCTCTATGCTCATGTTCTCTGTCTCTTGTAGCTGGACTTTCTCTATGCTCATGTTCTCTGTCTCTTGTAGCTGGACTTGTCTCTCTGCTCATGTTCTCTATCTCTTGTAGCTGGTCTTGTCTCTCTGCTCATGTTCTCTGTCTCTTGTAGCTGGACTTTCTCTATGCTCATGTTCTCTGTCTCTTGTAGCTGGACTGTCTCACTGCTCATGTTCTCTGTCTCTTGTAGCTGGACTGTTGCTCATGTTCTCTCTCTTCTAGGAGGACCAGCTTGGTTTGTCTCTCTTGACACTTGAGCAGCTGCAGTCTGAGGAGATGCTCCAGAAGATACAGGAGATCGCTCATCAAGTGTGACATGTCAGGAGGTTTGGGTGTACCACCTCGGGGCGGCCCGGTGAGCTCTGAGGTGTTCCTCCAGGCCTACTTGTTGGTCCAGGATGTGCAACCTGGGGACCTCTGTAGCTGTGGACGCTGTATGTGCTTCTTTATACTGAATAAATGCTTCCATGTGTCTTCTGTGTCACCGGAGCGATTAGTCCAGTGATTCTTCCACCGGTATGGACCCTGCCTCTGCCTATTTGACGAAAGTGATGAAGAAGGTACCTGGGGACAGTCGGCACAGGCTCAGAGGGGGATGGGTAAATTTTTAGTTTAAAGGTTATTGGCTGAAAACAACCTAGGAGGTTAATCGAGACAATGTTGGGATGTGGTAATGGAAAGGGAAAGTTGGAATCCTGTATTTGACAATTTACCATGTTCCCTCTTATGTATTACCAAACATTGCAAGAAGTGTTAGATCCTGTCTATTGTGGCCCTCTCACATACAGCAGCAGCTCCCTCCTCCCCTCCTCCTACGCAGCAGCAGCTCCCTCCTCCCCTCTCACATACAGCAGCAGCTCCCTCCTCCCCTCTCACATACTGCAGCAGCAGCTCCCTCCTCCCCTCTCACATACAGCAGCAGCTCCCTCCTCCCCCCCTCACATACAGCAGCAGCTCCCTCCTCCCATCTCACATACTGCAGCAGCAGCTCCCTCCTCCCCTCTCACATACTGCAGCAGCTCCCTCCTCCCCTCTCACATACAGCAGCAGCTCCCTCCTCTCCTCTCACATACAGCAACAGCTCCCTCCTCTCCTCTTGCTCAAATACATCAACAACAGCTCCCTCCTCCCCTCTCACATACTGCAGCAGCTCCCTCCTCCCCTCTCACATACACAGACAGCTCCCTCCTCCCTCTCACATATGCAGCAGCAGCTCCCTCTCCCCTCTCACATACTGCAGCAGCTCCCTCCTCCCCTCTCACCACAGCAGCAGCTCCCTCCTCTCCTCTCACATACACAGCACAGCTCCCTCCTCTCTTGCTCAAATACAGCAACAGCTCCTCCTCCCCTCTCACATACTGCAGCAGCTCCCTCCTCCCCCTCTCACATACGCAGCACAGCTCCCTCCTCCCTCTCACATGAAACAGCACTCCCCCTTCCTCCTCTCACTACTGCAGCACTCCCTCCTCCCCTCTCACATACTGCGGCAGCTCCCTCCTCCCCTTCACATACTGCACAGCTCCCTCCTCCCCTTCACATACAGCACGCAGCCTCCTCTCCCCTCTCACATGCTGCAGCAGCTCCCTCCTCCATTCTCACTACTGCAGCAGCTCCCCCTCCCCTCTCACTGCGGCAGCTCTCCTCCTCCCTCTCACATGCTGCCAGCTCCCCCCCCCTCCCCCCTCTCACATGCTGCAGCCTCCCCCCCTCCTCCTCTCCACATACTGACAGCTCCCTCCTCCCTCTCACAGCAGCAGCATCTCCCTCCTCTCCTCTCAAACTTCAGCAGCTCCTCCTCCCCCTTTCACATACTACCCAGACAAGCAAGCTGCTCCCTCCTCCCCTCTCACATACAGCAGCAGCTCCCTCCTCCCCTCACATACTGCAGCAGCAGCTCCCTCCTCCCCTCTCACATACATCAACAGCTCCCTCCTCTCATCTTGCTCAAATACAGCAACAGCTCCCTCCTCCCCTCTCACATACAGCAGCAGCTCCCTCCTCCCCTCTCACATACAGCAGCAGCTCCCTCCTCCCCTCTCACATACATCAACAGCTCCCTCCTCTCATCTTGCTCAAATACAGCAACAGCTCCCTCCTCCCCTCTCACATACAGTCAGCAGCTCCCTCCTCCCTCTCACATAACAACAGCACCCTCCTCCCCTGCTCACATACAGGCAACAGCTCCCTCCTCCCCTCTCCTAGAGCAAGCAGCACTCCCTCCTCCCCTCTCACATGAGCAGCATGCGCTCCCTCCCCCTCTACTACTGCAGCAGCTCCCTCCTCCCCTCTCACATGCTGCAGCAGCTCCCTCCTCCATTCTCACATACTGCAGCAGCTCCCTCCTCCCCTCCTCCCAATGCTGCATGTCAAGCTCAGCTCCCCCTCCTCTCCCTCACATGCTGCAGCAGCTCCCTCCTCTCCTCTCACATACTGCAGCAGCTCCCTCCTCTCCTCTCACATGCAGCAGCAGCTCCCTCCTCTCCCTCTCACATACTGCAGCAGCTCCTCCTCCCCTTTTCACATACTACAGCAGCTCCCTCCTCCCCTCGTCACATACAGCAGCAGCTCCCTCCTCCCCTCACATACTGCAGCAGCAGCTCCCTCCTCTCCTCTCACATACATCAACAGCTCCCTCCTCTCCTCTTGCTCAAATACAGCAACAGCTCCCTCCTCCCCTCTAACATACAGCAGCAGCTCCCTCCTCCCCTCTCACATACAGCAGCAGCTCCCTCCTCCCCTCTCACATGCTGCAGCAGCTCCCTCCTCCCCTCTCACATACTGCAGCAGCTCCCTCCTCCTCTCTCACATACTGCAGCAGCTCCCTCACACTGCTGCGGTGGGTAGAGCCTGATGACCCCCGGTGTCAGGTGCTTTGTACTATGATGATTGCCCTCCATATATATAGTGTATGTGTAGTGTTTTTACATGTATGCACTCATATACACACATACATGTATACACTCATATAAACACAGACACACATTTACATGTATGCACTCATATACACACATACATGTATACGCTCTTATTCACACCCTGCATACTTACATGCTATGACTTTCCCTGGAAACAGTGTCCAGCAGCCGGTGAAGCTCCTCTCCTCCCAGGAGAGCTGATCTCCAGGGGTCAGAAGGGGTCACATAGATAAGAATGTACAGCCGATAAGGAGCTGGTAACTTCCCTGAAGAAGAAGATGGTAGGATGTGTTGAGGTGATACACCAGGAGGATGTGCTGCGCAGCATTATACAGGACCCCCCACAGCACATCCTCCATGCTTTACAGTGTGTGGCAGGTCAGGAGGTTGGGCTGCGACCCCAGTAGTAATACCCAGGGCCGGTTTTATACAAAGTGGGGCCCCAAAATAAAACTATTTTAAGAACAGTCAGATTCAGTAAGAGGCTCCTATAGTCCTGCACAATTATAACCCTAAGATCACATGTAATATGGGACTGTAATAGAGAGTAGATACAGTAGGAGGGAGATCGAAGATATATCAATAGATAAATGGATAGACAGAAAAATAGATAGGAGATATATGATAAGCATCTTCACCAGGGCATTCAACCAAGGGTTATTAAAGGAGCAAAAGTCCATGTGCAGGGGCCCCTTTAGGACAGGGGGCCCGGGGCAAATACCCAGTTTGCTGTCCCCCATCGCTGGCCCTGGTAATACCCCTGTGTTCTATATAAAAACCAATGCTGGAATACAGTGCACTATGCACAGGGGCACTGCTGGTATATACTGTACAATACAGTATACTGCTACACATATATTGTACCATGCATAGCTATATACTGCTGGAATATACTGAAATATACACAATACAGTGTCATACACAAAAAGCTGCAGGTATACACAATACTGCTGGTATATACTGCACTATACACAAGGCACTGTAGGTATATACTGCACTATACACAAGGCACTGCAGGTATATACTGCACTATACACAAGGCACTGCAGGTATATACTGCACTATACACAAGGCACTGCAGGTATATACTGCACTATACACAAGGCACTGCTGGTATATACCATACAGTACATAGCTCTGCTGTCCTCTCTTTTATGGCTTATATGGGATTTGTAAAATCCATGTTTAATAATGGAGGTAACCCCAATAATCAATGGATAGGTTAGTATTCCCCTGAAATGCCCTCCATGGCAGATGTAGTACTGTAGCACGCTGGATGTTACAGATGTGATAAGACCTAGAGGGGGGCCTGGGGATTGCTATTTTCACTTCCAATACTGTACCCCAAGGTTTACTGATGTCTCCTGCCCTGACCTCATCTCTTTTCAGCTTTCCACCTGCAGACATGAAATCCTCACCAGCGGAGACCGGACCCCTTAGTCCCAAGGAAGAAGAGAACATGGGGGTCAACAAGCTGCCAAAAGAGCAGCCAAAGAAAGAGACGGAGAAGGACTCTGGGTTCTCTGGTAGGCCGCCATTGTATCTGCTCACCCCTCCAGGCCCAGACTAGAATGGATAGACATCTGCCATGTCCTTATCTCTTCACAACCTCCTCATAGATATCCCATCATGCTTTCCTCTATGTACTACATCCTTCTGAAAGAGAGCTCTCCCTTCGAATAACTTTTCCCCAGACTGCGCCTTACCCTCGCCAGTCACACAGGCCGCTCTCCATGACACCTCCATCACACAAACCTCACAAAGATTGTTCTCACTCCGTCTTTCACTACACAATGACTTCCCATGGTGGAAAGATGCTGTCAATAATGGATAATAATAATTGATTGTTACCGACATTCCAAAACCTTCACACGTACATCGGGCACAACCTGAACTTACCATATAGCTCTGATATTCTGACACTTCCCTTACAACCTGACCTGGATGAAAACCTCTCCTATTCTGATATAGAGATGTAACCCTCACAAACTGACCTGAATGTAAAGCTCTTATAGTCTAATCTACGGGGGGCGAATCCCACACGGACTGACCTGTACATAAAGCTCTTGTATTCAGTTCTATGGAGGCGCATCCCTCACGGACTGACCTCAACATAAAGTTCTAGTAATCCAATCTACAAACACGGATCCCTCACGACCTGGACATATAGTCATTGTTTAATGATCCAGAGATGCATAAATATCTCCTATGTGTAATATATATTAATGTAACCTAATGTAATGTGTGTATATGTATAGATATATTACACACAGGAGATATTTATGCATCTCTGGATCATTAAACAATGACTATATGTCCAGGTCGTGAAGGATGCGCGTTTGTAGATTGGATTACTAGAGCTTTATGGTGAGGTCAGTCCGTGAGGGATGCGCCTCCATAGATCATATATACATATATGCTTTATACAAGACGTCTTGTGTTACTTTTTCCATAGGTGATATAAGGTGTTACCCTGTGGATACTGTTGAGGAGTCCTTGGTGCACATTGGGGCTGAGGAGTTGCAGCACAGAGCTCATGGCACCTCTCACTACCTCCTGTTCTCTCCACAGACAGCGGCTCGGAAAGCCTCAGCTCAGAAGATCCACCACCAGCAACCACGGCCAGCACGGCAGCCGCCACCCTGGACACAGGACAGACACAGGCAGCATATACTCCTATATACATCCTGCAAAATGTCATCCTAAAACAGGTGAGGCACAGGCAGGGTGCAGGCTCCTGCTTCTAAAGCAAATAGGATCCTGGTGTTCTCTGTACAAGACGCTATCCAAACCGCACATGGGACATATAGACAGCAGGACACCACAGAGCTGCAGAAGAGCCAAGGAGATTATCAGAAATCAGTTCCACAAAGGAGCAACTGCTGCCAGAACAAATTTGGAGCCAGAGTTGTATTTTTCCCCTATCAAATTAGAAAAAGGGCGACAGAACAGCCTCAAATAAGTGAAATTGTAATCACTTTCTGAGGTTATGGATCCACAATCACCTAAAAGCACGAGATGTAGAGAGATGGCAGCCGTCTGGGGGAAGTCAAAAGGTGAAGAGAATGGTCACTAGCCCAGACCGGCAAACAATAGACACAACCATGGCAGGCGCTGCTCCAAGATGTGGCTCATCTTTCATTTAGAAAATTTTAGATAATAAAATGATGGTGAATGAACACAAACGAACGATCCATATAAAACATCGAAAGCCAAAGACGACGCATTTCAAACCTTCCATGGCCGCACTGACAAAGAACATGGTACATTGGCCTTTCAATGCCTTGTATCGTATTAACAGTCTAAATGAGGCATTATAAGGCAGCTGTGCAATCATCGAAACGCGTCTTCTTTGGCCTCAATGTTTTATATGGACTGCTAACTTGTGTGCACCTTGTAGCATATTAAAATTCCATATAAGGAATTAAAAGGTCGAAGAAAACGTCTTACGGACAAGTATCATGTTCTTTTTTTCCATTAGGGCAGTGAATGTTTGAAACGCGTCTTCATGGCCATTTATTATTTTATATGGACTGCTGACGTGTGTTCATCCATCACGTTGTATCGCACCTTGTAACTAAATTTTCTATCTAAAGTCACATCTCATTGAATCGCTCAGAGTAGCGGCTGCCAAACTTATCTATCGTTTACTGATGTTGCATGGAGACCTGGCAGGGCCAGAGACACATACAATGTTGTGCTCAGTGCGGTCACAATTCATCTTCTTCCTCCCCAAGGGGTTTGTGTTGTCTCCTACACTATATTGTAGGCTGTTTTATCATGTTAAAAGTAACACTCCAGTAATTCATTGAATAATAATTGGTGCAGGGCCTGGAGGGAGGAGCAGGACTCATACTCATTGTATTCCTAGGAGTCCTGCTCCTCCCTTCAGGCCCTGCACAAGGTACAATTCACTGGACTGGAGTGTTCCTGGAATGTGCACTAATGTCACCTTGGTGGTGACCCGGCTTTGAAACAATCCATGCAGTAACTTTTCTCTTTGACGTCTCCTTTCAGCCTCACCTCGTCCTCCTCCAGTCTTCACTCCGACGCCATCGTAGAAAAGTCTTTCCTTCATCCTACCTCCCCATTCTACGCTCTTACCCTCGGATAGCCCCACGCCTAGCCCCTCCCATCCCCGCCTCGTCCAAAGAAACTGATCACGCTGCACCTAACTCCAAGGGAAATAAGCAGACATCGCCGCAGCTTCTCGAGGTCTCGCTGCGCTCTCTGGCCTTGCTGCGTCGGACACGGGAGACACAAAGATCAATCCGGGAGCTGAACAATCACATGAGACTCTATGAGAGAGCACTGAAAGGTGAGAAAGGGGGGTGGGAGCGGCTGAGAAAAGCCATGGAGAGGAGCGGGGGGTACCGGAAAATCCCACCCGCAATTGCAATGGGAGAGGTAGAAGAGGGGAGCAGCGCCGAAGAAGCTTCCATCACATCCACAGCCATCTCCTCGGAGCAAGCGGAGCATCCCGAAACACACACAGAGGCGGCAGGAATATTGTCTGGGAAATCAGAGACTGAAACTTGTGACAGTGACCCTGGAGCTTCGGTATGACCCCCCCCCCTCCACCTCCTCTGAGGGGGCTGCGCCCCATATCTTTATACATATAGATTTTAAAGCATATTCAGCCTATATCATGGCTGCCTGTTGCCCAGTGTCACCCTCTAGTTGTGCTGGTTACAATCTGTATCTGCTTCAACTCATCAAGAAGTCATTTTATTAAACAATTGTCTGACTGGTTCTTTCCCACCATGTGATCCAGCCAAATATCAGAACAATCCCATCACCTCGCTGCTGCCAGCGCTGGCTTCTGGGTGACCCATAAAAAGGGCTCGAGTTCAGGAGTCCAGGGTTGGTGTCGCCTACGGACGCAGTTACTTAGTCTTCTTTTTCTTGGCACTTTCTGATATCTCAGATTTCCTTGCGGTCTTTCTTTTCTTGGGGACAAGAGCACCAAATGGGCGATAGCGTTGCTTCAGTCCTTGAGGGAGGGATAACGGTGGCCTATCTGGGATACTATGGACGCCTGTGTGGTCTCCATGGGCCTCCGCCATAGTGATGACACCCTGGAATGGGGCAGCTGGCACCAGCTTGTCTTCAGTTTGCAGTAAGGGTTGCACAGACAAATCTGTGCCGGGGGAAGCCACCATGTGGTAATACTTCTTCACACCGCCATCTTTAATTTTCTGCATCTTGTAGCCGGATAGTGGGAAACGACGCGAATTAAGGCTGAAAACACGGAGAGGAAAACATGAGTTCAATACACCCCACACGTAGCATTCACCACCACCCCAAAGATGGCGAGCAGCAGATCAGTCTTATTCTCTATATGACCCCATCATAACGGCTCGTACAAGCATTTAAGTCTGGAAAAAAAAATTTTATGCATATTAATACGCATGATATTTTTTTCCCTGCATAAGACGATCTTCTGCCGGCAGAGCAATGCCGCCGCCGCCGATGCTGAGGCTTTTTACTCACAGCCACTGATTGCCAAGCGGCTGCCACATTATGGCCAAAGTGTAGACACCTTGGGCATCCTCCATCAAGGGCAGCTCGAGTGTTCTCCGAATCAAACTCACATAAGGTAGATAAGGGAGGCAGCGCGAGCTGGCGTATACAGCCCTGCAACACTCAGACTCAGCGGATAAGATGTGGAAGCTCAGAGCGGTGCTCGTACTTAGCAGGGACTTGCCCTCCCGCACAAAGCAGTACTCCAAATTTGACAGGCTCCTTATCACCAGTACAGATGGGAACCTAGCCTTCCACAGTGGGAAGTCCCTAGCAATAAGGGCAAGGGGCAGGCACCGTGCACAATGATGTGAGGTGTACTCATAAGGGATTGTAGTCACATGGAAGGGGGGGGGGGAACAAACCATAATACATATTTGTTTAGGGACCCATACCTTGCAATAAGTTACCTTTAAGACTTAAAGGGAACCTCACTACATTTATTTTGCAAATAGAGCTAGTGACATATTCCCATAGAGTCCTATAAACTAAATCTTTTAACTAAAAATGCTTTCCCTCTGATCCCCATAAAATCAACTTTGTTATCTTACCAGGCATCAGCAGCGAGTCAAAGGTGGCATGTCCTGCTCGGACTAGCCCACTGTCCTCCCCTTGACCCATGGCGCTGTCTTCCCATTCAGCACTTAATGGCATATGACCAGGGTGATGTCATCTAAGGTCCTTTACCCACTAACATCTCCAAAATGTACCCCATGTATGTATCTGATCACATGAAATTGCAGCATGGAGGATGGGGATGAGTAGAAGTCCATGGAGGATGGGGAAGAGTAGAAGTATGTACTGTGATTTCAAGTGATCAGATAGAGACACGTCAATGTTACTATGTAAAGGGCCTTAGATGACATCACCCTGGTCACATGACACGAAGTGCTGATTGGTGAGAATGTGGCATTCACCAAATTGAGCAGGAAACACCCTGTTTGACTCGTTGCCAATGCCAGGTAAGATTACAAGGTTGATTCAATGGGGATGTCACACCTGAGACACCTGTACTGCCCCCTAACACTTTTCTATACATGACAAAAGGTGGAGTAGACCCTCACCTCTCCGGGTTGAAGTCTGCCGGGGCCTTGATCAGCCAGAGCTCCACGTCCTCATCGGAGGTCGCCGACTTGTGAGATTTGGCCACACATTCGAAGTCCTCCGGACACTGGAAGCCGCTGCCACCACCTGGGTACCACAACATCACTCATAAGACACAGGATGTCTACATCCATCCTCACCATCTCCTGCATGCATCACCGGCTGCCACAAACCCATCCACAAATCCACGCACAACTATCAGCGAGGCTGGTGCCATAGGGAGCCCATGTATCCACACAATGGGGGGGGGGGGGGATTTATCAGAAGTGTCTACGGTAAACTGTTAGTTTCTCATGACAACCAATCAGAGCTCAGCTTTCATTTTTCCCACCGCTGTTTATAAAAGTAAAAAACTGAGCTCTGATTGGTTGCCATAGAACACTTTTACCACCGGCCGGCCACAAGCTGACCTCAACGAAGTTCCTATGCGTCTATAAACAATCAGGGCCACAACCTGGTGATGCCGGAGGAGGTAAGTACAGGTTTTTTGTTTTGTTTTTTAAATGTCTCAACAGCAGCGCCCATTATTTTTTAAACAATCGGACAACCCCTTTAAGCCCCCATTTGGCCAACACCTGATATTGCTACATTATTAAAGTGATGCGATACCAAATAATCATACAATACTTTGACGCCCAATGTCTACTTATATTGCGTGTAGAATTGGCGAAATAGATGACAATTTGCATCTTTTGAAGTGTCCCGGCAGCTTTTTATGGCATCCTGGAGCTTTTACAGCCTCAAACTCCGACCTGAAGACACTTGGTCCATTGGAAGCCGAACGCCTTTTGTAATTAAAGCTTTTACTTTCATTTTTGTCCCTTTATCTGCTTTATCCGCCTTATAACGTGTCTTATTAGCTGTGTGACTGCTAGAGAGCATGTCTAGCGGTGTACTACTCCCCTCATCCTCCATAGACTGTATTACACTACACGGCTTGTACTACTAACTACTCCCCTCATCCTCCCGCGACTGTATACACTTCAACTACACTGCTTGTACTACTCCCACTACACATCTCCCTCCCATAGACTGTATTACATCACTACCGGCTGTACTACTTTCCCCCTCATCCCCACTAGACGTATTACACATACACGGCTTGTACTACTAACTCTCCCCTCACATTCTGTTTCCTCCATCTTTAGTAACTATCCGATCCCCATACTACACTACACAGCTTGTCTACTGACCCCTCATCCTTCCATAACGTATTACCACTACACGCTTGTACTACCTCCACCTCATCCTCCTATAGACTGGATTACACTACACAGCTGTGTACTACCCTCCCCCATGATCAACCTACACAGTTTCTGTACTCCCTTCCCATAGACTGTATTACACGTACACAGCTGTACTACTCTTCCTATCCTCCTCCATAGACGTATACAACTGACAAGCGTGCTCTGTGCTTTACTCCCCTCTCCTCCATAGACTGTATTACACGACACGCTATGTACTACTCCCCTCATCCTCCATAGACTTATTACAACTCACAGCTGTACTACTCCCCTCATCCTCCATAGACTGTATACACTACTTAGCGTGTACTACTACCCTTCATCCTCCATAGACTGTCATTACCTCCAGCTTGTACTACTCACCCTCATCCTCACTAGGACTGTAATACACGACTAGCTTACCCCAGCCACTGCCCACTAAACCCTCCCGTGCCCCGGGGTCCCACAGATCACACGTCCACCACATGCAGCATCGGAGGCCCGCCATCTTATTTCCCTCCATCGCGTCCCTTCCCGTCATCAGTCATAGTCATGACAATCACTTCCGTCCCAGAGCCCCCGCCGCGATAGAGGGAAAATCCCCATCACTGAGCAAAGGTAGTTTAACGCGTCCCCCACACACGCAGCCGTCTAGCTGCCCGCCACATTGTACGGCACAAGCAACATCCTTTGCTAAGCAAATATAACGGAGGTTAGAGAAGACATCGCTGCGCCATCCTGCGGCCACGCATAACTGTACCTATTAGTTTACTTGTGTAGTAGTATATGGTTATACATATCATAGTGTGGCGGTATATCTGGTAAGTTTATATACTGTGTGAACGTTTTGTGCAATTTCTTCATAAGTGTGTTTACGGGATTATACTAATACTTATGTACCGTGTCATTAGTATATGGTGGATCTATTACTGTGTGTGGATTATAATGTGACATTATACCTGTGTGGAGTATTATATAGTACAATATTAAAGTTGAGGGTTATACGTACATTAATACTGTGTTGGATAGTATACTGTACATTTATACAGTGTGTGGGAATTAGATACCTGTACATTAATACACTGTGTTGGAGTTTATATAGTGCATATATAAAGTGTGGAGGGTCAATACTGTCCTTATACATTGTGTGGAGTAGTATATAGTACATTTAATACAGTGTGAGGGATCTACTGTACATTATAATACACTTGTGAGGGATATACTGTACATTATATACTGTGTGAAGTAGTATAATGTGCATTATATAAAGTGTATGGGATTAAACTGTACATTATACACTGTGTGGAGTAGTAATAGTACATATATTAAAGTGTGAGGGATTATACTGTACATTATATACTGTGTGGAGTAGTATAAAGTGCATTATATACAGTGTGGGGATTAGACTGTACATTATATACTGTGTGAAGTATATAATTCGTTATATAAGTGTATTATAAACTTAATAAAGAGTGTGGGATTTAACTGTACATTAATGTTGTGGAGTAGTATATAGTACATTTTATACAGTGTGCGGGATCTATACTATGTACATTAATTACTGTGGTGGGAGTAGTATATAGTACATTATCTACAGTGTTGTTTGTTAATTTGTACATTATATCTGTATGTATGTCTTGGTAGGTGCATTAATATGTAAGTCTGAGGGTTATACTGTACATTATCCACTGTGTGGGTGGGGGGGGGTGATATAGTGTCAATTATATAAAGTGTGAGGGATATACTGTAACATTATACCTGTGTGGAGTGTATAAGTACATTACTATACAGTGTGGGGGATTATACTGTGTACATTATATCCTTGTGTGAGTAGTAAATATAGTGCAATTATAAAAGTGTTGAGGGATTATACTGTACTTATACACTGTGTGGAGTAGTAATATAGTGCATTATATAACAGTGTGGGTGGTTATACTGTACTTATACCTGTGTGGAGTAGTATATAGTGCATTTAAGTTGTGAGATTATACTGTAGATTATACACTGTGTGGAGTTTATCTAGTGCATTATATACCAGTTGTGGGAGTTATACTGTACATTATATACTGTGTTGAGTAGTATATAGTGCATTATATAAAAGTTTAGGTTTATACTGTACATTAACCTGTTGGATGTATATAGTACATGATATACAGTGGTGAGGATTAAACTGTACTTATTACTGTGTGTAGTAGTATAATCGTGCATTATATAAAGTTTGAGGGATTATACTGTACATTATACACTGTGTGATAGTATAATAGTACTTTATAATTTGAGGTATTATCGTGAATTATATACTGTGTGAGTATTAAAGTGCATTATATACGTGTAGGGATTATACTGTCATATATAGTGTTTGGATTCGTATATAGTACATTATATACAGTGTAGGGGATTATCGACATTATATTCTTGGAAGTAGTAATTGCATTATAAGTGTATGGGATGAACTTTGACTTATATACAGTGGGAGATTATACTGTACATTAATGTGTGTAGGATTATAGTATAGTAACATATCTAAGTTGGGGATTATACTGTTACATCATATACGAGTATGGTTATATAGTACATTCTATACATTCAACATGGGATTATACTGTACATTATACACTGTTTGTAGTTAGTATAGTACATATATACATGTATGTGTTGTTATATGTGTAACATTATACACTGTGTGGAATATTATAAGTGCATTAATAAAGTGTGAGGATTATACTGTACATTATACACTGTGTGGGTAAGTAATACTACATTATATACAGTGTGAGGGATTATGACGTACATATCTACTTTGTGAGTAGTAATATAGTGCATTATATACAGTTGTGTGGATTATAACGTACTATTATACACTGTGTGGATGAGTTATATGGTGCATTATATAAGTGTGAGGATTATACTGTACATTATATACACTGTGTGAGTATATATATGCTTATATAAGTGTTGAGGCATTATACTGTACATTATACACTGTGTGGAGTAGTAATATAGATTATATACCGTGTGAGTGATATAACTGTACATTATAATACCCTGTGTGGAGTAGTATAATAGTACATTATATAAGTGTGAGGGGATTAACTGTACATTATATACTGTGTGGCAGTAAGTTATTATAGTGCATTATATACAGTTGTGGGATTATACTAGATACATTATATAGTGTGGAGTCGTATATAATGATATCAGTGTTTAATATTATAACTGTACATTATATACTGTGTGAAGTAGTATAATGTGCATTATATAAAGTGTATGGGATTAAACTGTACATTATATACAGTGTGGGGATTATACTGTACATTATATAGTGTGTGGAGTAGTATATAGTACATTATATATATGGTGTGTGGGGGTTATACTGTACATCATATACTGTATGGAGTAGTATATAGTACATTATATACAGTGCTTGGGATTATACTGTACATTATATACTGTGTGGAGTATTATATAGTACATAATATACAGTGTGTGGGATTATACTGTACATTATATACAGTGTTAAATAGTTTACAGTACATTATATACAAGTGTGTGGGATCCAGCTGTACATTATATTCTTTTTTAGGTAGTATATAAATACATTGTACACTGTGTGGTGGATTATACTTTACATATATATACATTTGGGGATTATATCTGGACACTATACATTGTGAAGTAGTATACAGTACATTATATACAGTGAGGATTATACTGTAACTCATATACTGTGTGGAGTAGTATATAGTACATAACAAACAGTGTGTGGAAATTATACTGTACATTATATACTGTGTGGAGTAGTATACAGTACATTATATATTGTGTGGGGGATTATACTATACATTATATGCTGTGTGGATTTGTATATAGTACATTTTATATTGTGTGGGGGATCATATACAGTGTGTGGGATTCTACTTTACATAATATACTGTGTGGAGTAGTATATAGTACATTGTATACCGTGGGGGGGGGGGATTATACTGTACATTATCTACATTGTGGGAGATTATACGATCATTATATACTGGTGAGTAGTATTATACTTGTGTACCCGTGGGGGGATTATACTGTACATTTCCGATTTGGGAGATTATACTAACTTATATCTGTGGAGTGTATAAATATGTCATTGTATACCGTGGGGGGGGGGGGGATTATACTGTACATTATCTACATTGTGGGAGATTATACTATACATTATGTGTCTGGTATGGATAGTCTTAGTACCTTTTTAAACCGTTGGGGTGATGGGGGGATTATACTGTACATTATCTACATTGTGGGAGATTATACTATACATTATATACTGTGTGGAGTAGCATATAGTACATTTTATATTGTGTGGGGGATTATATAAAGTGTGTGGATTTACTCTTCTGTCGTTGGTGCATCATAGTACATTTACAGGTGGGGATTATCTGTCATCATATACTGTGTGGAGTAGTTTATTTTACCTTACATACACTGTGGGGGATTCTACTGTATATAAGTTTTGCCCTTATACAAATCCCTGGTCAGACCACACATGGAATATTGTTACTTTTGGGCACCGAATATAAAAGGATATAGGAGCGGGAACGGGTGCAAGGAGAGAGCAACCATGATTTTAGGGGAATGGGTGGAACTAGAATACACTGACAGATTAAAAAATTTGGGATTATTCAGTTTAAAAAAAGACGACTGAGGGGAACGATCATTACAATGATAACAATACCTGAACGGACAGTACAAGGATCTCTCCAAAAGATCTTTTTTGATATCCACGCCTTGACCCAGCTTGTACTACTCCCCTCATCCTCCATAGACTGTATTACACTACATAGCTTGACCCCGCCACTGCCCATAACCCTCCCGGCCCCGGGGGTCACACCACATATCACACTGCAGCCACATGCAGCACGGAGGCCGCCATCTTACCCTCCATCGCGTCCCTTTCATCAGTCGATGACATCACTTCCGCCCAGGCCGCGATAGAGGGAAAATCCCCATCACTGAGCAAAGGAGTTTAACGTCCCCACCGCAGCCTCTAGCGCCCGCACCATGGTAACGCCAAGACAACATCCTTTGCTAAGCAAAATATAACGGAGGAGAGAGAGACATCTGCGCCACCTGCAGGACACCGCAGGAACTGTAGCCTGATGCTGTTTACTGTGTAGTAGTATATGGTATACTATATATAGTGTGGAGTAGTATATGGTATTTTATATACTGTGTGGAGTAGTTTATAGTACATTTTATAAAGTGTGTGGGATTATACTATACATTATGTACTGTGTGCAGTAGTATATAGTGGATTATATACTGTGTGTGGGATTATAATGTACATTATATACTGTGTGGAGTAGTATATAGTACAATATATAAAGTGTGAGGGATTATACTGTAGATTATACACTGTGTGGAGTAGTATATAGTACATTATATACAGTGTGAGGGATTATACTGTACATTATATACTGTGTGGAGTAGTATATAGTGCATTATATAAAGTTTGAGGGATTATACTGTACATTATACACTGTGTGGAGTAGTATATAGTACATTATATACCGGAAAAATGAAAAAGTTATGGATTTTTGAAGTTGGAGAGCGAGAAATGAGCCGGAAAACCCTCCGTCCTTAAGGGGTTAATGAAATAAAGACTTTATGTATTTTTATTGGAGAATTGAGAGACTCCTTGTTTTTCTTGTGGTATCTAATATGCTTGGGAGCAATTCCGTAGTTTGAAGGTGGAGGGCTTGATGCCTGGTCCCACTATGTAGCAAAATGAAGATGTGGTTTCTAAGGTAGAGATTAGTCTAATATCACTGGCAGATCGAAGAGCACGGGAAGGGCGATAGACTGAGATGAGAGAAGAGAGATAGGTAGATAGATTCAGTAGATTTAGGCCGGTTCCACACTTGTGAGTGTGATGCGATGAACGCACGGCCCGAACACTGCACACTGGGAGTGAACTCAGCATGTCAGTTCACTTCCGATGTGCAGCGTTCGGGCCGTGCGTTCCGAGTAGCATGCGTTGCGTGTGTGATGCGAGTTCATCGCATCACACTCGCAAGTGTACACCTAGAGGAGAGGCAGTTCTATCATCACCATAGACAGGGGGCATCCTCTACACCTAGAGGAGAGGAGGTTCTACCATCACCATAGACAGGGGCATCCTCTACACCTAGAGGAGAGGAGGTTCTACCATCACCATAGACAGGGGCATCCTCTACACCTAGAGGAGAGGAGGTTCTACCATCACCATAGACAGGGGCATCCTCTACACCTAGAGGAGAGGCGATTTTACCATCAACATAGACAAAGGTTCTTTACTGTAAGAGCAGTGAGACTGTGGAACTCTCTGCCGCAGGAGGTTGTTATGGCGGACTCTATGTACATGTTCAAGAAGGGCCTGGATGACTTTCTGGAGAGCAAAAATATCACGGGTTATGGGGATAAAACATTTATTTAATTCTTAAAGGTTGGACTTGATGGACTTGCGTCTCCTTCCAGCCTTATATACTATGATACTATGATATACTGTGTGGAGTAGTATATAGTACATTATATATGGTGTGTGGGATTCTACTGTATATTATATACTGTGTGGAGTGTTACACTGTATATAACGCTGTAGTATGGGAGCATTATATAGTCCGTGTATGACTCTCGGTGTCTCTTCTCCCTCTATTACAGACTCCTCCTCCTCGTCCCGAAGGCTGTAGGGGGCGGGGCTTCGCTCCCGTCCTCGGGCTCTCTGGACCTTGTAGTCCGCTCGCATATTTCTAGCACTGGCAGTTGTGGAGTGGGACAGGGCCAGGACTACGTGTCCCGGCATTCCTTGCGGCGGCCCCACCTGTGGCGGCTCATACCTGCGCGTCCTGGAATGTGGGGGCGGGGTCTAAACTTAGACCGAAGAAAGTGACGAGAAGGACAAAAAGAGGAAAGGACCGAGAAGACGGGGAGCAGGGGGTGAGCGGGTGAGACACGGGCAATGCTCTGCAGGGGGGTGAGCGGGTGAGACACGGGGAATGCTCTGCAGGGGGTGAGCGGGTGAGACACGGGGAATACTCTGCAGAGGGGTGAGCGGGTGAGACACGGGGAATACTCTGCAGAGGGGTGTCCTGGGGGGGATGCTCTGCAGAGGGGTGTCGTGTGTGTGTGTGTGGGGGGGATTGGTAAGGAATGCTCTGCAGGGGGGTGTTCTGTCCAGTACTGGGACTTTTACTCTCTGTCAAGATCACAGGCTTGGGGTGTGTTCACACGTTGCGTTTTGAAACGTATTACAACAGCCGGAGAGGAGATTTGCCCAATTACATTACTGTTTACATTTGCGTTTACAAACTGTGAACACCGTGTTAACCCATGTGTTAGGTCGCTGACACACTTGATGTTTTTGTTGCAATTTCTAATGCATTAATAACGCAATTCTTGATGTGCGGTAATTGCAGGAGCTCTGGGTGTCACTTGGAATTAGTAAAACTGCAGGGATCCCGTTCTCTGTTTGGGCATGTAATCGCATGCGTTTCAGAATGAAGTTCACATCCGCATGCGTGAGAAAAACGTAAGGTTGTGACACTTTATCCAAAAGCCCCTTTAAAAAGCCGATATGCAAAACTCAAGTGTTTTACACGAAAGGAAAAAATGCACCAAAAACTTCGCATGTGTCAACAAAATGCATGCAGTAGCGCATTGTTAACATCGCGTTTACAATGCGTTTTGTAGGTGGAAGTTTTAACTGTAATGACGCTTTTATTATAGTGAAGTTTTAATGTAAAAAAAGGACCGACAGACAGAAAAAAGAGTAACAATTAGGGCGCATTCACATGATTCGTCGCGTTGTGCGTTGCGTTTTTGACGCATTCCACTAGCTTCAGCTTTGATCACATGCTAAGGTTACGTTGTGTCTCCACTGCATCTGCTAAAACGCAATGTAACCTTAGCAAGTGGTCAATGCTGAAGCCAGTGGAATGCGTCAAAAACGCAACGCACAACGCAATGCATCATGTGAATGGGCCCTTACGCAGACAAATAACCACAATGCAACAAGTTTGATAAACTTGGTTTTATCTCCTTTATTTTAATACATTACGTGATGTTATAAGTCTGAAATACACGATCCATCCATCCATCCACCGGGAATCCCCGAAAGAATCGCCATTTCCCATCTCCAAACTTCTACCAGGAGCCTCTTTTTGTTACCTTGATGTCCCATGGTGGAAAATATAATGTGTAAAACAAAGTCTAAGGCCCCTTTCACACTTACGTTTTTCACGCGCGTTTTCTGCGCGTGCTTTTGACACGCAGAACTTGCATTGCACTCTGACCCATTGTAACCAATGGGTCTTTTCAGACTTGGATTTTTTTCACGCACACACGAGCGGTTTTTTTTTTTAACGCGCATTTAAATCTCGACATGTTCTACTTTTGCAAGTCACGCTCGTGAAAAACGCACCATACAAGTCTATGGAGACGCATCAAAAACGCATCGCACTCTGAGACACAGGCAAGTGCAATGCAAGTGCAGTGCGTTTTTCACACAACAATTGCCATAGAAAAGATAGAGCTCAGTCCTGAGTGCATTTCACGCGCATTTTCTGCGCATGAAAAACACATTGCAATTGCATCAGAAACGCGCGTGAAAAACTGAGACACTGAACAAACTCTGACTGAAAACTGATTGAACTCTGATGGAAAATGCGCGTTTTTCACTGACCAAACACTGATCGCAGCCTGATCAAACTCTGACGTGATCTGCAACGCAAGTGTGGAAGGGGCCTAACTCCTAACACCCCCCCCCCCCACATATATAGTATCACCGTGTCCGTAACAACCCACAGAATATAAGTAAATAATAATTATTGAACTCGATGAACACCGTAAAAAAAAAAAGTTAAAAACCCTCTAAAAATTATGGTTTTTACCTATTTAATCCCACAAAAAAATGCATTGAAAAGTAAAGATAAAAAAAAAGATAGATTAAAAAAAAAACATATGTACTCCAGAATGATACTGGTGCAAAGTACAACATCTCCCGCAAAAAAACAAGCCATCAACCAGCTCCGTAGCCAAAAAAGTAACAATGTTTTGCCACTTGGAAGACGGCGATGCACAAATGATAGATTTGTCCCACATTAGGGTTTTATTTGTCAAATTTAGTAAAACGTAAGAAAAAATATTCATGTCTGTTATCCCCGTAATCGTATCAACCCATAGAATAAAGATAACATGATTATTGGGCTATACGGTGAACACCAAAAAAAAAAAGTCAAAAATCCAGGACAGAATTGATGCTTTTTTACTTCTGCCCTCATAAAAATCTTCATCAATTTTCAACAATAGGAGATACCAACCCCAAAATGGTAACACTGGAAAAAGCTTCTCATCCTGCAGAAAAATGCTGTCACATGACCCCAATAACGAAAAAGCGAAAATTTTATAGCCTGCAAAAGGGCCCAATGAGGAAAGTAAAATCCTGGCAGCTGCAGGGCCCTCCTTCCCTTCTGCGCCTCGCTGTGCCCCCATAAAACAAGTAATGTCCACATGTGGGGGGGTCTCTGCACTCGGGAGAAATTATAGAACTAATTGTATGGTGGGTTTTCTCTGTTTATCTTTTGGAAATGCGTAAATTTTAGGGCTAATTGAACGTATAACTGACCAAATTTGACCCTTCTAAATCTTATCTCCATTTTAATTTAATTACTATTAAGATCTCAAGGGGTTAACAATCTTCCTAAAAGCTGTTTCTGATAGTTTGAGGGGTGCAGATTTGAAAATGGGTTGATTATATGGGGGGAGGCGGGGTTTAATGCAAAGTATTTAATTTCATTTAAAAAAATCCCCAAAATAGTCAATTCTGAATATACTAAAAAAAAACACCGATATTGGATTTGTAAGCCGCGTGACCTCCAAATAAATTATCCAGACATTTGCCTGAAAACGCGATGATTTTGAATCTCGAAAAAGGCAAATTTAAAAAAAAAAAAAAATCATCATTTTATTTTCTTTTTTTTATAAATGAATGCAAAACTTATCAGCCAAAATTTACCACTAAAGTGAAGTGCAACATGTGGGGAAAAAACAATCTCAGAATCGCTTTGATAAGTAACAGAGTTCAAAAGTTATAACCATATAAAGTGACGCAAGTCAGAGTCCAAAAAGAGGACCTGTCACCCAATTTACTGTTACTAAAGTAAGCAGCTGTCCGGCGTATTCATGAGGGGGCGGGGTTGGGGCGTGGCTACTGTCGGCCTATGGAGCGAGCGGGGCGGTCCGGGGAAGAGGCAGCGCCTCGGACCGCCCCCTCATGAATAGGTCGGACAGCTTTGCATGCTGTCCGATGATTACACTGTACCCCGCCGCAGTGTTTGATAGCGTTATCGGAGGTCTCCGGTAACGCTATCACTGTAACACTGCGGCGTTTGTTCAAGCACTAGGAGCTGCTTACTTCAGTAACATCTCCTAGTGCCGAAAATTTAGGTGACAGGTCCTCTTTAAGGGGTTAACTTCAATGACTTGCAAGAAGTTTATCTTTTCCCACCATGAAAAACATATTTGCATATTTCCCATAATCCCCTAGGGTGGCATCAATGGCTATAAGTCTCCACAGTCTACACGGCGGTCTTAAATGGCAAAATTTATTTCCCGACCCCTCGTCAATAGAGACCCAACTAGGGGGAAACATTGCATAGGAAAGGTTTGTGGCTGGAATATGAACTGTGACCCATATTCGTGTGTAGAAGGGTCTTTCTAGCTGTGACCCTAGCTGTGCCAGAGGGCATGACCTCTTCCCGACCTCATTAAAGGAGGAAGAGAATCTCACCCACACACCATTCATTTTTATGATAGGATTTGTGGTTTGGGTTATTGCCCCAGATATTCTTGTATTTACTCTACACTCTATGTAGGGATTATTACTCTCTGTATAGTGTTCTGTATAGAGAGTAACCTGTACTGTACTGGGATTATTACTCTCTATATAGTGTTCTGTATAGTACTGGGATTATTGCTCTTGGTATAGGTAGTGTCCTGTACAGTACTGGGATTATTGCTCTTTGTTTAGTGACTTGCACTGTACTGGCATTTTTACTTTCTATACAGGTATTATTATTCTCATGTAGTAGATGTGTCCTGCAGTCCTATGTAACACCACAGATAACACAGTGATATCTCTGAGTACAGATCATGTAGTAGATGTGTCCTGCAGTCCTATGTAACACCACAGATAACACAGTGATATCTCTGAGTACAGATCATGTAGTAGATGTGTCCAGCAGTCCTATGTAACACGGTATCCACACTACAATGAATGTACATTATCCTGGAGGTCACACAGGATACTGATGAGGTGCGATGCTCTGCAGGAATCTGGCAGGCAGGTGAGAGCCATTTGTCTGGGGGAGAGGTGCTATTCCCAGGCCCAGCTGAGCAAACCCCAGGGTGTGGGGAGGGGGAGGCCCCGAACACAAAGCAGCGAGTGTCAGCTCACAGGACAAGCAGGGAAGGTGCTAAGAGGTAATGAGCCCCCTCCCCCAGTCCTGGGAACCCCATAGAAGTCATCACCCAGCTCTCCCTACATCCTGCATGTAACAGGGACACACGCGTGAAAAACGCACCATACAAGTCTATGGAGACGCATCAAATATGCATTGCACTCTGAGACACAGGCAAGTGCAATGCGTTTTTCACGCATCATTTGCCATAGAAAAGATCGAGCTCAGTCCTGAGTCCATTTCATGTGCATTTTCTGTGAGTGAAAATATCTCTGAGTACAGATCATGTAGTAGCTGTGTCCTGCAGTCCTATGTAACACCACAGATAACACAGTGATATCTCTGAGTACAGATCATGTAGTAGATGTGTCCAGCAGTCCTATGTAACACGGTATCCACACTACAATGAATGCACATTATCCTGGAGGTCACACAGGATACTGATGAGGTGCGATGCTCT
>WNYA01002233.1:0-32875 GCA_019512145.1 Engystomops pustulosus
AACTACTATAATACTGCCCCCTATGTACAAGAATAGAACTACTATAATACTGCCCCCTATGTACAAGAATAGAAACATTCTAATACCGCTCCCCATAAATAATATTTCCCATTACATATCTATATATAGAGTACTCTTACCATTCTCCACAGAATCCATCACAAAGTGGCAGCTCATGGATTCCAGCAGCAGATCCGGGGAAACTCCACTTGGAGATGTGTGGAGAGCAGAGATACATACATTGCACTCGGCTGATAAACTCCTTACACCTGGGGGACAGAAGCAGTGAGGTCTTTCATAATACGTTATACATACTGACCATAGTACAAGAATGTGTTATTTCTCCAGTACCGCATGAGCCTGTATATAGGTGACCTTTTTCATGTGCATGCAGCATGCATGTAACCCTTATTTATACGTCCCCATAGACTTATAGGGCATACGGAACTGAAATATGGGAGTTTTTTTATTCGGCTAGTAAACGATATGGTGTTAGCAACGGCAATATAAATGGTTAGATATATTGTCCAAGAGGTCAATGAGAGAACAGAAAATGGAAGAACAGTAAGGACACAAGGCGATGACCAACAACACGATGGCCTGAAGCAATCATAGAGCTGAACACATGGATGGCCTGAAGCAATCATAGAGCTGAACACATCGATGGCCTGAAGCAATCATAGAGCTGAACACATGGATGATCCTCAAGGCCCAGGACTCCGGAGTGTAGTCCTTGTCTTCTACAACACCCATTGATTTGAGTCGTCCTCACTTGAGTATTCATCTCCACTATAATCTTGTACCTATGTCGATGAGGATCACCTTGAGGTCGTCCACTGATGGGAGATTCTGCAATGTCCTATCATTAATTCTTTGGGCTCCACCACAACATGTTTTGTAATGGCTTCACTTAAGAACATTAATCATGAAGCTTCTCATCAATATGTCTATACAATGGCCTTGGGACACGGATGACCGGTATTTATGGATAGGGGGTAGTCTCTATGTAATATACCCCGAAGGTAGAAACTCTATGGTGGTAGAAGAGATGCGATTGGTCCAAATGGCGAAGTCAACAATAGTCAACTCATGAACATCATCTTCATTACCGAAACTTAGATACTCCAGCTTATACTCACGGCTTGAATACTGCTGGCACTTGGTCAGCCCGGGCTCAGGACTGGCAATCAGCTTCTGCTTCCTGTGCACTAGACACGTGTGAGGAGATCCAGAGTGAGTGCTAGCTCTTAGGATCAGTATCTGTGCAGATCACTATATTCCGGCAGAGTGAGTGCTAGCTCTTAGGATCAGTATTTGTGCAGATCACTATATTCCGGCAGAGTGAATGCTAGCTCTTAGGATCAGTATCTGTGCAGATCACTATATGGAGGGGGGACCCTGCCACACACATCACCCCCAGGACAGAAGACATGGGGACAGGTAGGCCTGCAGGAGAGGCTGCAAATGGCACACAAGGAGCTGTCCATGGTGCTGGACCCTGCACCCCGCTGTATAATAACACAAAGACACTCATCTCTTTACCTGTGTCTGCATTGGAGCAAAAACTTGTAGAAAATATAAACACAAAATTTGCAATTCGATGGACTCACCGGACGTGGCCAAAAAAAAACAACGGTGACCCTCTTTATGCCATACGGAGGAAACAAAAACGCTAAAATACAAAATTAAAATATAAAAAAAAACCTCTGGATTATTTGTCCCAGAGATATGGAAAACTGGAGACATTTGTCTGCACCAAAAGAGGTGCAAACACTTTTAAAATATACCTACAAGATGACAAATGACAGGCAAGAAACTGCCGCAGAGATCTGAAAAACGGTGTTCTCGGGTTGTCTTCCAGTTTCCTCGGGGCGGCATTGCATTGTTAAATTGGAGGGGATTTACTCTACCATCACAGACCAATGAGGTTAGTGGAAATGGAGGTTCTGTACCCGCACTAGTATCTTGTGACAAGACCACTTCCCATAGACTGCTCTGCCCTCCAGGGACTATAGGATAACCCTGGGGGACCACTCGTTTTTCTTTCCACTCCCGCAGTATGGCAAACTGAGGAGTGACATTTTTTTTCCGGCACTATTTCAATTCCTAGTCTACCCTGGGACCCATTACCGTCGGTCAGACCATGCCCCATTTGTTCTCTAGAAATTTGGCGGGCACTTTCTTACCTGTACGGGCCCTGGCATTGCTTGAAAATATAACAATCATTAAGAAAAAACCTGTGCCGAGGGGACGCCGCTGGCCTCTGCCATTCACAGAATTTGATTCAATTCTAATGCGAGATGCTGTTGGGGCCTCGCCATCGTGTGGGGAAGGAAAACTCCGGTTGCGATGTATATCTCTAAGTACTGCCATCATGAAAAAGTAAAGGAACAAACAGGAGAAGCTATGAGGATAACAGACTCTGCCCACATGTAAAAACAAGCAGGCAGCTGGAGACGAGAGCAAAGCCAAAGACAATGGCGGCAGATTAACTTACAGGCCCCCATAATTTCGCGAATTTCCAGCGGCGCTTTTCTCTGCGGTGGATTCGGGTCTTCCGGCGATTCACTAGGCAGTTCCTCCGAAACGTCCACAAGATTGTCGCTGCTCTGCTGAGGTTCCCCGAGGTCCGCCGGGAATGCGATGCACCAATCTATTCCTGGTGAAAGAGGTAGCGCGTGTCCCGACGCACTTTTTTTTTATTATGGGGTGGTTTTTCCAATCCCATTGGGTTATCGGTTTCGGCCAGGCCCCACGATTTCCGTTCGCTGGGAATGCCGGCGGGCGTGCGCCCAAAATCCCGGGGGCATACAGGGAGGGGGAGGGAAGAAAAAAATCGGCCACCCAAAACGGAAATATTCGGGTAAACCGTCGGGAGAAACCCCGAATAGGCCCTAGTAAATGACCCCCAATGTTCCAAAAACAGAAAAAAAACTATTGTACCTCCAAACAAACAAAATATTTAACAAAAAAAGGCTGAACACAATTCGTTGCAAGACGGATTCTCCGCTATTCTCTTAAATGCCCTGGATGGGCTCACTGACTAATTGTACCCCAAGATATGGCGAGTTTATCTTCTAGTAGAAAAACAAACTATCTCTATAAACTACAGTATATAATCTTACCCGACACAATTGGCACCAAGCAGACCAGGGCGGAATGGGGAGAAGTCCAAGTCTTACCTTCAACTGTATCTCGCTGTATCTCGCCTCGAACAATACAAAGCTGTCCGCCGTAACACAAACACCCCCATAGAGAAAGAAATCACTTCCTAGTGGTTGAGGCACCTGGGGAACACACTCCGACGGCCTGAAACACGTCCTTAGTCATTGTCAGACCACAGACTCATTCATCTCACTAGGTAATACTAAATCCGCTATATAACCATTTTAGGATGGATCCCAATTCCTGGAAACATGGACGCAACATTTTTAGCCTGCTTACTGTTTCCTAAGGCCCAATAAATGATACATTACAGAAGTAATTACTATATGTAACAATAAAACCTATATTATTATATACTATACAGGTACTACTAGGCCACATAGCGCTATGTAGAGTCAGAATAGAACAGTTTCACATACTACTACGTTATAGTCATCAGATTATTCATGGTATAGGCGCTTTCCTATATTATTCCTTTATAGACCCAGTGGCGTCATAGCCGTGTTGTCGAGGGGAGGAA
This sequence comes from Engystomops pustulosus, assembly GCA_019512145.1. NCBI lineage: Eukaryota > Metazoa > Chordata > Amphibia > Anura > Leptodactylidae > Engystomops > Engystomops pustulosus. The sequence continues at coordinate 3,686 of WNYA01002233.1, forward strand.
ATAACACCAGCAGACCGGATAGATTTTATTGAGGCTGGTAGGGAAGCCTACCTTTTGGGAGTCTAGACGCTAGAGGAGGAAAGCTGTTCGATCGCAGCCTTGGTTGGCTTTTCTAATGTGTCGACCCTTAGCAGACGCTTGGTTTAAAGGGCCTCTTTCGGTTGAATCATCCAGCAACTACCTTATATAACCCATGCCAGCTCTAAATCACCTCATTTCCGTCTGGCAATTGGCTATTGGAGGGTACTGTGGGGCAATCAGGGGGTCATGTCAAAAATGGATGACACCTTGGTCCAAAAACTTAATCATGTACTATTGAGACCCGCTTGCCGGTGATCCCCTTATGGGTGCAAGTGGAACTCAGAGGCGCTCCCAGGTCCTTGCTTGTAGTTTATATGGGAGCATTAAACAACATACGGTTACTAACACCTCACAAATGCTCCTATTGCTTAAACCAAATGGATTGAGTCCTGGATCGCTGAATGAAAATTATGGCTGCTGGCACATTTCGGAGGATCCCAAGCATGGTGTTACTAACTACAATAGCATACTCCAAGTGTGGAGAATGAGATAAGCGTTGCCAGGTTGCCCCATACACATACCCCAATGCTTAATTGGTGGGTGAACGGCCCTACGGCAAGCGTGACGCCCTAACCATCTGCCCCTTGCTAGGAAATGTGTTGTAAACAACAATTTCACCCTTGGAGGCTTCCAACTAACCATCTCCTTATAGCGTATAAACCTCGGCCTTACCACTCTGCCCGCTCTCACTGCGTAGAGTACTGGACTTAGACCTTGGGCACAAACAGTGGGCTATTCCGGATTGCAGATATAGCAGACTACAGGGAAGCAGGGAGTGGTAGAGTAATATTCTGGGCTTTAAAGGGAACCTGTCATCAGAAAATTGTCCTAATAAATCACGTACTAGTATATTGTCAGGTTATGTAACAACCTTATGGTTCTTTCACGGTCCAGTTGTGGTGGCATCATCCAGAAACTACTTTGAAGTGGGATTGCATAAAGCTCATGGAGGGAGGGATTCGAGTTGAAAGACCCTTGAGGTCCAAGGTTGAGGGGCTTCGTGAACCTGCTACAACATCATATGGTTACATCATAGTTCTACAGCATTGGACTTCAGTAATTGTAGTTGATGTCCTAGGATGCAGGTACCACATAATGTACTGTATGAAAGGGGCTTTTCTGACGGAGAGGAGTAGATGTTGACTTCCAGTGAGTTTTAAATCCTCACCACCTCACAGACGAGCTAAATACCAATTGTACATCTCACAGTTGTACTTCTTTCTGGATATGCCCACCCCACAACCACCCTGGGCCCATGAAAGTGACATGATCTGTGGAACGCTGTGTTCATTGTACAATGCGGGCTAAACATACAGGTCAGTTGATTTATATAGGATCAAATTCTCCTCGATGGGCCACTTGACCAACCACATTATTTTATTCGAAGGTAGAGTGACAGTTTACAAGACTTTGTCATAGGTCAATGTCGTTTGTCACTCCAGACCAGGTGGTTAAGATCTTTATTAATAAATCATATTGCCTGGCAATATAGGATAAACACCTATCCAGAGATTTATTATTTGCAACTCCTCACAGCAGCAGAATGGACTAACTATGGTGGCCCAATGGAATATCTGCCGCATGTTGAACAGAGCAGATGTTTTGTGCCCCATGGTATGACTTTCGTATGGAAACGTTGACCTGACTACTGAGATAACGCTATTCGGAGTGATGACACAATTAGTTACGCGCCTTGTGATGCTTCAAAGTGGCTCTCTTTTCTAATTACCCTACATATAATGTATCAAATATATTTGATTCATGGATCCTGGTTAAAAAAAAAAAAAGTGAAAAAAATATTTTACAAAAAATTGGCACAGGCCACAATAATATATAAATACAGGTTGTGTTTCTGATGTCATTAAAGAGTTGCTAAAATAAGATCAAAAGAGGCACAAGGCCATAGTGTCTCGACACCAACAATAATCTCTGTTGCTGTGTGTGATGATGTTAGGGAGGGTCCTCCATCACTCGGGTGAGTCAAACACCATGCTCGCTCACACTCAGGGTGGGCAAGTGTTCCTTTATTCAACTACTGGGGTGGGTGACTGTTCCTTAAACCATGGGCCTCCCACATTATCACACCAGCAGGGGGGCATGTATCCTCCTCAGTCACTACTGAGGGGGTGATGTCCTCAACCATGGGGGGGGGAGGGCGGGGGCCCACATCATCACACCGCCTGGGGCCAGTGTGTCCTCCTATCACATTCTAGGGTGACTGTCCATGCATGGGGCCCCCCATCATTCACAGCCACAGGACAGTGTTCCTCCACACGTGGGTGGACATTGTTGCTAGGTATTTACATCAAGCAGGGGTGTTCCTCCTATCACTCCCTAGGATGAACAGGGACTGTCCTATGCCATGGCCCCACATTCATCACACCGAGCCGCAGGGGACAGTGTGACCTGCCTATCACTACTAGGAGGTGGGGAAACTTGTCCATAACAATGGGGCCCCCAACATCATCCACCAAGCAGGCGGGCAGTGTGTCCTTCTATCATATCGGTGTGGTGACTGTTCCTATAACCCATGGCTCCCAATCATCACACAGCAGGGGGCAGTGTGTCCTCCTACCAGTACTTAGGGGGTGACGTCCTATACAATGGGCCCCACATCATCACCACCGCAGGGGGCAGGTATTGTGTCCTCTATCAATACTAGGGTGGACTGTCCTATACCATGCCCCCCATACATTTACACCAGCAGAGGGCAGTGGTGTTTCCTCCTATCACTATAGGGGGTTGACCTGTTCCTATGGCCATGGCCCCCACATCATCACACCAGCAGGGGGGGCAGTGTGTCTCTATAACTACTAGGGGGTGACTGTCCAGACCCATGGGCCCCACATATCACACCCAGCAGGGGGCGACAGTGCGGTCCTCTTTATCAATACTAAGGGGTGGTTGGATGTCCTATACCATGGCCCCCAACCTCATTCACACCAGCAGGGGCCAGGGTGTACTTCTATCACTTGTAGGGGGGTGACTTGTCAATACCATGACCCCCACATCAGGACACCAGCAGGGGGCAGTGTGTCCTCCGATCAATTACTAGGGGGTGGAATTGTTCTATACCATGGGCCCCACATCAATCACACCAGCCAAGAGGCTAGAGTGTGTGTCATCCATACCAGTACTAGGGGGTGACCTGTTCCTATCTATGGCTCCCACATCATCACACCAGGGAGGGGGCAAGTTGTGTTCCCTCCTGATTCAAACTTAGGGGTTGGACTGCTATTACCATGGCTCACCACATCATCACACCAGGCAGGGGGGCAGTGTGGTGTCCTCCTCTCACTATAAGGGGGGGACTGTCCTATACCCCCATGGCCCCCACATCATCACACCAGCAGGGGGCAGTGTGTCATCATAATTCAATACTAAGGGGTGGACTGTTCCTATAACCATGGCCCCCCAACATCAACACAACCAGGCAGGGGGCACGTGTTGTCCCTCCTACCAGTTACTAGGGGGTGGGCGTCACATATACGCATGGCCCCACATCATCACACCCAGCCGGGGGCAGGTGTGTCATGGCTATCACTACTAGGGGTGACTGTCATATACCATGGCCCCCACCGTCATCCACCACCGCAGAGGGGCCGTTGTGTCCTCCATCACTTATAGGGGTGATGTACCTATACCATGGCCCCCCACATCATCAACACCAGCAGGGGGCAGTGTGTCATCTATCACTACTAGGGGTGGTGAATGCTCTGTATACCATGGCCCCACATCATTACACCAGGGGGGGAAGGGGGCAAGTGTGTCATCCTATCAATACTTTAGGGGTGACTGTCCTATGCCATGGCCCCACATTCCTTTTGACACAGCAGGGGCACGCTGATTGTGTTCCTCCTTATCCACTTCAAGGGGTGATACTGTCTATGCCTTGGGTAATCACTGATCAGATGACACCTGGGGAGACTGAAAGGAGATCCCATTGCTGTCATTATAAATCACCATCTCCTAGACACATATTAAAAAAACAAATAAATTCCATAAAACCATATAAAACATGTTTTGGTATCAGCATGGCATTTTAAGGGCAATCCCCCGGGTGGTTAAATAAAAAATGATAGGGTCTTGGGTTTGTTCTTAAAGGAACCTACACTAGTATTGGCAGGGGTAAGATGTAAAGTAACGAGGCACCAGCTCAGGGTGAGCTGGGTTGCCTGGTAATTACTTTTCGTAGTTGTTAAAACCGCCGGTATCGCGGTTTTTTAAACTTTTTAAACTTTAGGGCCGAAGGAGACTTCGGCGCTGCGCGCGACCGTGCGGCGCGCAAACATCTCCGCTTAAGTTTATGGAGGCCGGCGCGGCACGATCGTGCGCAAGTAGCGCCGAATAAAGTGTCTTCTGCCCTAAATTTTAAAAAGTGTTTTAAAAAACGGCCGGAATACCCGCGGTTTTAACACTTAACGAAAGTAAGTACCGGCCACCAAGCTCACCCTGAGCTGGGGCTGTACTTACAGCTTACCAATGCATAACTAAAGGGGTAGGGTTCTTTAAGTTGGGAATTTGTAAATGTAAAGTCGAAAAAAACGGATCTTTTCTAATGGAAGTGTCTAGGACAATTTTTTTCTTTTGCCCAGGGGTGGGACAATTGGGGGTTTCAAAAAGTTTTTGGTGTAATTGGACCAAGAAAAGAAATTATCAATAAAGCTTATTACAGACATCTACAGCTGATTATCATTTGCAGTCTGGGGACTATAGTAAAGCATCCCATGAGAGCTTTCCCAGAAGGTCAACAGTTGGGCCGAGGGGTCCGTCTGTAACTATGGGGTTGTCTTGGTAAGTGGGTGTCCTTAAGTAGGGGGACCGGCCTGCTCTGTTAAATAATAAAAAATGAATAAAATTGGGAAAAAAAAATTACGGCTTTTTGGCGCCTTTGGGCACATCCCATACAAAATGAAAAGTAAAAAAGTGATTCTTCAAGGCCATACCAAGGTCCCAAATGTTTCAAAATTGAAAAATTTCTCATCCCACCACAAACAATGACACCCAGCTCCGTTACCACTTACCAGTAGGGTATGGAAAAAAGTTTAATGTTTTAAAAACAGAAACGGCAAAAAAACTCAAAAAAAAAAAAAAACTTGGTGGTAAGGGTGAAAGGGAGTAATTCTCTTGCCAACTCAGGGCAATACCTGATGTTACTAGGTAGCACTCATCGCCTGTTGGCCGAATATAATGATTCTGCACAGATACTGGAAATCCTAGAGCTAGCACTCACCTGTGCCGGAATAATTATTAGTTGACTGCACCAGATATATACTAAGGAGCTAGCAATCAACTGTGCCGGAATTTAGAGTGATCTGCCACAGATAACTGACCAAGAGCTAGCACTCACTGCTTGCAGGGGAATATTAGTGATATGCACAGATAACTGATTCTAAGAGATAGTAGCACTCACTGTGCCAGAATTTTATTAGTGATTCTGCAAACAGAATACTGATTCCTAAGAAGCTAGCCAAATTACTGTGCCGGAAATATAGGTGATCTGCACAGGATACTGATCCTAAGCGCTAGCACTTCACTGTGCCAGAATTATAGTGTAGTGTCTGCCACAGCTACTGATCCCTCAGAGGGCTAGCATCACTGTGCCTGAATATAGGATCTCCCAAAATAATGATCCTGAATGGCTGTAGCACTCACTCTGCCGGAATTATAGTGATCTCAAAAATACTGATTCCTTAGAGCTAAGCAAGTCACTCTGACGAACTATATAGTGATCTGCAACAAATAAACTGATCCTAAGAGCTAGCACTCACTGTTGCCGGAAATATTAAGTGATTGCCACAGATAACTAATCCTATAAGGAGCTTAGCACTCACTGTGCCAGGAATTAGAGTGATCTGCCCCCCCCCCACCACAGATACTGATTCCTAAGAGCTAGCACTCACTCTGCCGGAATATAGTGGATTCTGGCAAGATACTTGATTCTAAAGAGCATAGCATTCACTCTGCGGAAATTATTAGTGGATCTGCACAAATATGACCTAAGAGCTAGCAACTCACTGTGCCGGTAAACTATAGTGATCTGCACAGATGACTGATCCTAAGAGCTAGCACTCAATGTGGACGGAATATAGTGGATCTGCAACAGATACTGATCCTAAGAGCGTAGACACTCAACGCTGCCGGGCATTTTTATAGCGATCTGCACAGATTACTGAAAAATCCTAAAGCAGGCTTAAGGCATTCACTCTGGGCCGGGCATATAGTGATCTGCACAAATACTGATCCTAAAGGGAGCTAGCACTCACTGTGACGGAATTATAGGTGGATCTGCACAGATACTGGATCCCTAAGAGCTAGCACTCACTCTGCCACGAAATATAGTGATCTGCACAAATTTACTGATTCCTAAGAGACTAGCACTCAATGTGCCAGAATTTATTAGTGATCGCACAGACTATGATCCTAAGAGGGCTAGGGGCCTCACTGTTTGCCGGAATAATCGTGATCTTGCACAGATACTGAATCCTAAGAGGGCTAGCACTCACTGTGCCGGAATATAGTGATCTTGCCAAAAGATACTGATCCTAAGAGCTAGCACTCACTCTGCCGGAATATATGATCTCCACAAATACTGATCCTTAGAGCTAGCACTCACTCTGCGGAAGTATATGGGTGATCTGCACAAAATACTGGATCCTTATAAAGAGCTTAGGCACTCAATTGTTGCCGGAATATAGTGATCTGGCAAAAGATAATAATCCTAAAGCGGGTAAGCACTCACTGTGCCGGAAATATAAGTTGATCTGCACAGATAACTGATCCTAAAGAGATAGGCATCACTCTGACGGCCATTATAGTGATCTGCACAGATACTGATCCTAAGAGCTAGAATTCAACGCTTGCCGGAATATTAAGTGATCTGCACAAATACTGATCCTAAGATGCTAGCATCACTGTGCCCGGAATATAGTGATCTGCACAGATAATGATCTAAGGGAGCTAGCACTTCACTGTGACGGAAATATAGTGATCTGCCACCAGATACTGATCCTAAGAGATAGCAAATAACTATGCCGCATTATAGCGATCTGGCAACAGAAAAGATACTGATCTAAAGAGCTAGCATTCACTCTGCCGGGGCATATAGTGATCTGCAACAAATACTGATCATAATAGCTAGCACTCCCACTGTGACGGAATATTAGTGATCTGCACAGATACTGATCCTAAGAGCTAAGCACTCACTCTGCCGAAATTAGTGATGCACAAAATACTGATCTAAGAAGCTAGCACTCACTTTGCCGGAAATATAGTGATCTGCACAAATATGATCTCTAAGCGCTAGCACTTTCGATGTCTGCCGAGAAATATAGTGATCTGCACAATACTGATCTAAGGAGGCTAGCCACTCCAATCTGCCGGCCATAATACGTGATGAGATGCAACAGATTACTGAATCCTAAGAGGAGGCTAGCATCACGTGCCGGAATTATAGTGATCTGACACAGATACTAAATCCTAAAGCTAGCACTCACTCTGCCGGAATATAGTGATCTGCACAGGATAACTGATCCTAAGAGCTTAGCCACTCACTGTTCTGGCCGGAATATAGTGATCTGCAACAAATACTGATTCCTAAGAGCTAGCACTCACTTTTGTTGCGGCATATAAGTGATTGGCACAGATACTGACTTCCTAAGAAAGGCTAGCACTCACCTCTGCACGGGAAGTATTTATAAAGTGATATGCACAAAACTGAATCCTTCCTACAAGAGCTAGCACTCACTCGGCCGGGAGATTATGTGAATCTGCACAAATACTGATCCTAAAGAAGGCTAGCACTCACTATGTGCCGGGCAATATTAGTGATCTGGCACAGATACTTGGATCCTAAGAGGCTAGCACTCACTCTGCCGGAATATTAGTGATCTGCACAAAATACTGATCCTAAGAGCTAGCTACTCACTCTGCCCGGACGAATTATAGTGACTGCAACAAATACTGATCCCTAAAGAGCTAGCACTCAACTTCTGCCGGGAATATAGTTTGATCTGCACAAATACTTGATCCAAGGAGCTAGGCACTCACTCTGCCGGCATATAGTGATCTGCACAGATACTGATCCTAAGAGGCTAGCACTCAACTCTGCCGGAATATAGTGATATGCACAAAAATTTAACTGAATCCCCTAAGGAGGGCTAGCACTCACTCTTGCCCCGGAGGAATATAAGTGATTGCAAACAGATTTTACTGATCCTAGAGCTTAGCACTCACTCTGCCGGAAATATAAGTGATTCTGCACAAAATTTACTGATCCTAAGAGGCTAGCACTCACTTTGCCGGATATAGTGATCTGCACCAAATTACTGATCTAGAGCTTAGCACTCACTGTTGCCGGAATATTAGTGATCTGCACAGATAACTGTCTAAGAGGCTACACTCAACTCTGCCGAAAATATAAGTGAAGCTGCACAAAATCCTGGATCCTAAGAGGCTAGCACTCACTCTGCCGGAATTATAGTGATCGCTGGCACAAATACTGATCCGAAGAGGCTAGCACTCACTCTGCCGGAATATATATCTGCACAAATACTTGATCCTAAGAGAGGCTAAGCACCACTCTGCCGGCATTATAGTGATCTGGGGGGGGCACCAGATACTGATTTGCCTAAGAAGGGCTAGCATTCACTCTGCCGCGAAATTATAGGATCTGCCACAAATACTGATCATAAAGACGCTTAGCAACTCACTATGCAGGAATATAGTGATCTTGCACAGATATGATCCTAAGAGCTAGCACTCACTCTTGCCGGGGCAGATAGTGATTGCACAAATACTGATTTTCCTAAGAGGCTAGCAATTCACGTGTGGCCGGAATATAGTGATCTCACAAAATACTGATTCTAAGAGCTTAGGCACTCACTGTGCCGGAATATAGTGATTCTGCCACAAGATTACTGATCCAAAGGAGCTAGCACTCCACTTGTGCGGAATATAGTGATCTGCACCAAATACTGAATCCTTAAGGAGCTAGCAATCACTCTTGCCGGATATAGTGATCTGCCAGGATACTGATCTTAAGAGCTAGCCCTCACTTCTTGCCGGCATTATAGTGGATTTCTGCACAGGATACTGATCCTAGAGCTAGCACTCACTTCTGGGCCGAAATATAGTGATCTGCAACAAATAATGATCCTAAGAAGGAGCATAGCATTTCACTCTGCCGGGGCATAAAGTGATCTCGACGAACTACTGATCCTAAGAGGCAAGCAACTCACTCTGCCGGAATTAATATAGTGAATCTGCACCAGATTTACTGATCCTAAAGAGGGCTAGGCACTCACTCTGCCGCATATAGTGAATCTGCCAGATTTACTGATTCCTAAGAGGCTAGCATTCACTCTGCCGGGAAATATAGGTGATATGCCACAAAATACTGATCCTAAGAGGCTAGCACTCACTCTGTTGAATATAGTGATCTGCAAAAAATACTGATTTCCTAAGAGGCTAGCACTCACTTCTGCCGGCATATAGTGATCTGCACAGATACTGAATCCTTAAACTAAGGAAGCTACTGCATCACGTCCTGCCGGATAAAGTGATCTGCACAAATACTTGATCCTAAGAGCTAGGCACTCACTCTGCCGGGAAAATGTATAGTGATCTGCAACAAATACTGATCCTAAGAAAAGCTAGCACTCACTCTGCAGAATATAGTGATCTGCACAAATACTGATCCTTAAGGAGCTAAGCATTTCACTCTGCGGAATATAGTTGATCTGCACAAATACTGATCCTAAGAAGGCTAGGACTCAACTTGCCGAAATTATAGTTGATCTTGGCAACAAAATACTGATCCTAAGAGCTTGCAACTCAACTCTGCCGGCATATAGTGATCGGCACAGAAGCTACTGATCTAAGAGCTAGCACTCACTGTGCCGGAAAATATAGTGTGATCTGCACAGATTAACTATCCTAAGAGGGGCTAGCAAAACTCACTTCTGCCGGCATTATAGTGATCTGGCAACAGATACTGACCTAAGAGGCTAGCACTCCACTCTGACCGGATATAGTGATCTCACAGATTTACTGAATCCTAAGAGGCTAAGCAATTCACTCTGCAGGAATAAAGTGATCTGCACAAATTACTGATCATAAAGGCTAGCACTCAACTATGCCGAAAATTATAGTGATCTGCAACAAAATTTAATGATCCTTAAAGAGGCTAGCACTCTCACTCTGCTATCTCTATATATTATGTGTAGTGTGTCAGTACAAGGGGAACGGGCAGAGGGGCTGTGAGGGGGGTGATCCATGGTTGGGCGATTCTGCTTATAAGCCTTACGTACCTTACACTGCAGCAGATTCCCTGCTGGCTTTACTTCAGGTATTACTCACCCCACTATAGAGTCAACAATCCTCTAGCCTGATCCTGAAGATCAATTAATATGGTAATATAAACGCTTAGAATCGAAGTCAATCCCAATACGAGTCATTGTAAGCTTGTGGTTCAACACACACGCGTTTGGGGATGCATTCCAAATGAATTTGCATTGTTAGGGCTGCTCAGGCCGGACTTGTTAGGTTGGTTTTAGCGGGTTACAATAAAAGGATTCGTGATGTTGAGGTACTGGGTTAACTTGTATACAACCCTCTTTGGATTGACAAAAAACCAATTAAAAGCTATAATACATCCTAATAGCAACACATACCCTCCTGTGCAGGAATTATAGGGGGGTCCTTTGACAGGAAGGCACCCTTCAAACCAAGCTGTTGTCTTTTGGAATGGTGATTCCCTAGTTCTGGATGTATTATTAAAGGAAGGAGAATCTTCTCTTTAAAAAATGATTATCAGGATTGTGTATTTCTAGGTGTCACAGAACCAGATAATCAACTATTAAAGTACAAGCTTGAGTAACAGCTTTACCGTTCAGATATTAGGGAGGAGATTCTGCTCTTTAATAAGGCACCAGGAAACTGTGTTTCTAGGTGCTACAATCCAGCAATTTTATTAGCTGTTTGAAGGTTGCCCCTCCAAGGGCCTGTTGAGCTGAAGGCAGAAAGGAGGAAAAGGAGGGAGGAGCCTAACAGAGAGACGAGCTGACATTTTACAGGAAGTACTGCACCCCTCTGCACACTGTAACTGATCATGGTTAAAACATATTTAACATAAATCATAAATTTTATCTTATTTAAAAAATAATTTAATTTTAAGGGAAAAAATAAAAAAAAAAAAACACAAAGCGTATTGTTTCAAATTTTAGTCATTTTTATATATATAATAAAACTATTTCTTCGTTTCAAATCTAAAGTCTTGACACGTACAATTGAAAAAATTGGCTTTGATATTCATAAAGATATTTGAATACCCATAAACAAAATTTTACTTGCAAGTAGAAAAACGGTATTGTTGGACCGTGGACCAGACGAGGAGTTATATGTAATTTTAAGAAGTTACCCCATCTCTAGACAGGAAGTTTGAATACCTAGCTGGCTTGTGACTGATTTGCTCCCCCCTCTCTCTCCATAGGACTTCATTGTAATCTGACCCACTTCGATCTAAACTCTGATAACTCCTACGCAAGATGAATTTCAGCACGATTCAGATTAGAATTAGGGAAGTCAAATTAGGAGAGTGAGCGAGAAACGCAATGGAAAAAAGCCAAAAAAGAGGTAAATGGAGAGAAAAGAAGCACTTTTCCTCTGAACTTTTCTTTTACAGTGTTTTTGATATATCCAGTTCCATTGTGCTAAATAGCAGCAAGGAAAAGGAATTGCAGACCACAAGTGATTCAACAAAAACTGTTGTGTAATGTTATAAGGTGATCTGTGTGTATTCGGCTTTACTACTCAGGGAGGAGGGAGCTTCGTAGGAACCCCTCCTCCCTTCACAGGCCAAGATATATAAAGCAAAACGCTGTACTGTCCACCAATCAAGGGGATAGTTCGAAAATTTGAGTAGAATCAGCGGACCATCTGCCTCAAATCTCATGTGTTTATCCCAAGTGCTTGCAATGAATGATATTTCAACCTATTATTAATAAAAATATTTTTCACTTTTCTGTATGCAGTTTAAAGCAAGGCGTTTTTACCACATATAATAATGTAAACAACTGTCATATATGAGCTGCGACACATAAGGTGGGATATATAAAGGATCGCTCGGGACACATGATATAGGGATCACTCGGATCATGATATGGGATCACTCGGATACATTGATATAGGATCACCTCGTATACATGATATAGGACACTCGGATACATGATAAATATAGGGGATCGCTAGGACACTATTTATTAGGATTAGGAAACACTTTTCTGTTAATGTCTTATGAATCCAGTCCCCTTCTCATCTGACTGCGGCCGGTGGGTTGAGTGTGTGCTCTATGCAGGGTTTTCTGCTTATACACCAGACGAGCACCAGGGTGCAATCTTGGTTCACAACTCTGATTAGCGCCACATGTTTTACAGTATAGTATTGCACTTATCGGCAAGAGCTTGGCAATCTAAATCAGGGATGGAGAAAAACAACCCTGATATTATGTTAAGGGAACATCGTATTTCATATTTTATAAATTTTATAAAATAAATGATATGGGTTGTCAGGGTGGTCTAGGGTCATATAGACATTCAAATTTTTCCTGAGGTAAAAACTATTCAAGGTTGCCAATGAAACCAATCAGAGCGCAGCTTTTAATTTTATAAAAAAGCTGTGGAAAAATTTGAAATGAAAAAAGGCTGGGAGCTCTGATTGGTTGACATGGTGCAAACTAGAACGTTTCTGGCTCTAAGAGACTTATATAAAATCTTCCCCAGTGTTCCAAAACAAACAACTCAGGTTCTAGCTTCTTCCTTCTAGTGCAGGGTTAAGGCAAGAAAAGTGGTGAAAACGTTGATCTGATTGGTTGCAGTGGGCCCCCAAACACAAAAAAAACAGGAAAAAAATACCACCCCAAAATGGAAACAAGATTGATCAAAACATTTTAAAAGAATCCAAACCAGAAACTCCCTTTAAAAAATTCATTATAGACCTAGCCCTTATAACATGCCCTCCCTATTTATTTTGCAAATACAGTCCTAGGGCCCCCTGAAATTACACAGAAACCAGGGGAAGGAAAACCCACTAAAAAAGGGTGGTGGGGGTAGTTTAAAAAACCTAAACTCTGCTGCTGAGGAGAATCTATGGGAATGGCGCCCCAAATTTTGCGGCCGCATGATGACGTCCCCCATAGACGGCCATATCGGCAACCGGGCGGGGAATCCGGTTGCCACAAATTGTGTGGCACAGATCCCGGGGCCGCACCCACCGCAAAAAAAGTAGAAGCAAGGCTCTATTTGCGGCGGATGTGCGGCCGTTGGTGGAGCTATTTCCTATGGAGGGAGGAGGGGGCGGTCAACCTCCTCCTCACCGCCAGCACACGGCGGATGGCCGCACGGGGGCATTACAGAGTTATGTGGAGTGTTATCCAAAGGTAGTTTGATGGGGGAGAAGGAGAAGCAGGGGAAAGTCACAGGGATAGGATAGGAATCAAACTACTCAACATCTATGCAAGCCAAATTCCAAATTGGGCCTTCTTAATTGATCAATTCAGTAAGTGTGACTCATCATGGACCGTCAGGATAGTTCTGGCACGTTGACGGTCTGGTGCAACCATAACGGTGAACATGTTTGGCTTGTGTAGAAGGGATGAGAATGAGAATGAATGCGGTGGCATCGATTAAGTTTGCAAAGTGATATTGGAACATAAGAAAAAGTGTTCAGCGCCACATGTGGCGAGACCCACAACACTGCCAGTTTCAGTGCTTTGAATATTCCTCTAACAGAAAACCCTGCAATGTTGCGGAGAGCGGGGGAGAGCGTGATTGATGGTTTGAGCTTGTGGGGCCCCTTCATAAAATATAGACAAAGCTGGAATACGAGTTATACACAGGCGTATAATAAAAACACCAGAATAAATATAGAGAATGTGTGCAACATTGTCAATCCCCGGACAATGGGACGGACAAGTGAACGGATGAGGTTCCCATGGAGCAGGTGTGACTTTACAGTATCGGAGAGGAAAGGAGGACGAGATTTTAAAGGGATGTGGATGTAGAGAGAGGTTGGGACGGGGGGGAGTGCAGGAAATTCTTTAGATACAGGAGTCACAATTCACTGCATAGGGAAGGACACCAGGAGAGTGAGTTGAGTGACCTGCGGCCAGGTGCCAGCGTATAGACAGCAACACAGCAGCAAAGGGTAAGAAGGCTGCAACACCACTCCAAGAGAGGAGGGATGGATGGGGGTTTTTATACTACCAGAAATGCACCAATGGAAAGTATATGGGGATTATTCTGAACCGGTGATATGCATTGAGTTCTGCCGAGGCAGAATAGGACGGATCACAGGGCACATGGTGGCTGGATACTATTATACTTAGGAAATGGCCCAAAATCAGACATTTACCAAATAAGAATTATGTGTAACCAAGAGAAACAGGCACAGGCGAGGTGTTGGCGGGACAGGAAGGGATTAATAATCCCAGGGTTAATCTATTAGGATAAATTTAAAGGGTCTCAAGGATGATTGTAAACAGAGGAGTGACATCAGAAACACCGTTTTCATGTGTAAATTCATAGCAATAGCCCAAAAACAGCCCACACTTCATGTGGACAGCGCCCGAGCTGATTGTCAGTTGGGGGGTAATAAGCTCAGGAGGGGGTCAATGTTATAGGAAGGAGTTGGCGTTGGTAGGGTGAAATAAACCTGCAGGGAGAAGGGGTTCACTTGCTCTTAGAAGGCAGGTTGGGGTAAATAAACGTCAGGAGCGGGGGTCACTGTATAGAAAGGGCCCTTGGGGTGTAATAACCTGAGTGAGGGCCGGGGTCAATGCTAAGAGCAAGGTAGTGGGGGTAATAACTCAGGGAGCAGGGTCAACTGCTAATAGGAAGGGGCAAGTGGGGTAATAAAAGCCCAGGGGGGAGAGGGGTTAATTAACTAATAAAAGGCAGGGGGGTAATAACACTCAGGAGTCAGGTCACGTTATTAGAAGGCAAGGGGGTAATAACCTCAGGAGAGGGGTCACATGCTATTAGAAGAACAGTGGGGTAAACCTCAGGAGAGGGGGTCACTGCTTATAGAAGGCAGTGGGGGTAATAAACCTCAGGAGAGGGGGGGGGTAATAAATATTATAGAACGCGGTGGGGTAATAAACCTCAAGGAGTCAGGTCACGGTTTTATTTATAGGGAAGGGCAGTGGGGTAATAAAAACTTCCAGGAGGAGGTGGGTCACTTGCTTTAGAAGAACTAGTGGGGTAGGTAATAACCTAGGGAAGAGGGGGATAAACGACGATAGAAGGCAGAGCAGAGGTGGGGGTAATAAGGGTAAATAAACCTTCAGGAGGAAGGGGTTAACTACTAATAGCAGGCCAGTGGGGGTAGGTAATAACCTTTTCAGGAGCACAGGGTCCAACTGCTTTATAGAGGCTAGTGCGGTGAATTATAATAAAAACCTCAGGAAGCCGGGTCAAACTTGATTAATAGAAGGGCAGTGGGGTGTAATAAAAAAACCCTACAGGACGCCGGGTCAATGCTTTCTATGAAGGAAGGGGAGTGGGGTCATACTTCAAGGAAGGACGGGGTCATGCTATAGAAGGCGAAGTTAGTGGGGTAATAACCTCAGGAGAGGGGGCACGCTATAGGAAGGGGCAGTGGGGGGTAATAAATATAACCCTCAGGGAGGGAGGGGTCAATGCGTTCTTATAGAAAGGCAGTGGGGGGGTAATTAACCCTCAGGGAGGGGTTCACGGCTATAGAAGGCAGTGGGGTAAGGGTTAATAAAAAACTCCCTCAGGGAGCCGGGTACTGGGCTATATGAAAGCAGTGGGGTAATAAAACCTAAGTGGAGCGGGTCACTGCTATAGGGGAAGGACAGTGGGGTTAATAACCTAAGGAGAGGGGAGTCAAATGCTAAAGAAGGACAGTGGGGTAAATAATAACCTCAGGAGAGGGGTCACTGCTATAGAAGCGCAGTGGGGGTGGGGGGTTAATAAAATAAACAATCAGGAAGGCCAGGTCATGCTTTTAAGAAGGGAGTGGGGTAAAAAAACCTAAGGAAGAGGGTCACGCTATGAAGGCTAGTGGGGGTAATAACCTGCAGGGGGAGCCGGGTCAAGGGTCACTGCTATAGAAGGCAGTGGGGTAATAAAAAACCCTAAGAGAGGAATGGTTCAACGCTATAGAAGGCAGTGGGTAATAACTTTCAGGAGCCAGGTCACTGCTATAGAAGGCAGTGGTAGGTAAAAAACATCAGGAGCCTGGGTCACGCTATTAGTGATGGGTTTGTTTTTTTTTTGTTTTTTTTTTTTTTTTTTGAGGTGGTGTGGTATGCTAACCCTCAGAGTGGAGGGGGGTCACTGCTATAAGAAGGGGTAGTGGGGTTAATAACATTCAGGAAAAAGCCGGGTCATGCTATTAGGAAGGGCCAAGTGGTTTTGTAATAAACCTCAGGCAGAGGGGTTCACGGGCCTTTTTATTAGAAGGCAGGAGCAGTGGGTAATTAATTAGCTCAGGAGCCGTGTACCCACTGGTATAGAGGCACAGTGGGGTAATAAACACCTCAGGAGAGGGGTAACTGGTATAAGGAAGACAGTGGGGTGAGGTAAATAAACCTCAGGAGAGGGGTCACTGCGATAGGAAGACCAGGGTGGGGTTGTAGGGGTAATAACTCAGGAAGGGGGTCACTGCTATAGAAGGGCAGTGGGGGATACCATCAGGAGAGGGGTCCCCTGCTATAAGGAAGGACAAGTGGGGTGGGTAATAAAACTCAAGGAGAGGGGGTCATGCTTTTTTATAGAAGGGTGTTTAGTCTCTTAGTTTGGGGGTTATAAATAACCTCAGGAGCCGGGGGTACTTGACGATTATAGAAGGGAAGTGGGGTTAATAAAACTAAGGAGGGAGGAGGGGTAAACTACTTATAGAAGGCGGCAGGGGGTAACTAATCCTTCAGGAGCCGGTCATGGGTATAGGAAGGCAGTGGGGTAATAACTCAGGAGCAGGGTCACTGCTTATAGAAGGCAGTGGGGGTAATAAACCTTCAGGGAGGCCGGGTCACTGCTATAGAAGGCAGTGGTGGTAATGGTAAATAAAACCCTCCAGGAGGCCGGGTTCACTTGCTATAAGAAAGGCCAGTGGGGGGTAATAAAACTCATGGAAAGCCGGGGGTCACTGCTATTAGGAAAGGCAAACTAAGTGAGTTGTGGGTCCTAAAACCTCAGGTAGCCGGGGTCACTGCTATTAGAAGGCAAGTGGGGTAATAACCTCAGGAAGCCCCCCCCCCCCCCCCCCACCCCCGGGGTCACTGCTTATAGAAGCTAGTGTGTAATAAAACCTCAGGAGAGGGGTCCGGATTATAGAAGGCAGTGGGGTTAATAAACACTCCCAGGAGGAAGGCGTTGTCACTTGCTATCAGAAGACCAAGGTGCGGTTAATACCTCAGGGAGCGGGGGTCATTGCTATAGAAGGGTAGTGGGGTAATTGGGTGAAAAATAACCTCAGGAGGCCGGGTCATGCTATAGAAGGGAGTGGGGGTAATAACCTTAAGGAGAGGGGTAAACTGAATATAGAAGCAGCAAGTTTGAAAGTGGGGTTAATAACCTCCAGGAAGCTACCCAGGTCACTGCTATAGAAGGGCAGTGGTGGTGGGGTCATAACTTACAGGAGAGGGGGTCACTTGCTTATACGACAGGGAGTGGGAGGTAAAAACCTCAGGAGAGAGAGGCGGTGGTGGTGGAAACTACTATTTAGAAGGCCAAGAGTGGAGGTAATAACCTTAGGGAGGGCCGGCGGGTCACTTGCTATAGACGGCAGTGAGGTAATAAAACCTTAAGGAGCCGGGGTCACTGCTTATAGGGAAGGCAGTGGGGGCTAATTAACCTCAAGGAAAGCCGGGTCAACTCTTATAGAAGGCAGTGGTAGTTGGGTGATAATTAACTCAGGAAGGCCGGGGTTCACTGCTATTAGAAGGCCAGTGGGGTAAAATAACCTTCAGGAGCGGGATCCACTTGCTTATAAGAAAGGGCAAGTGGGGTGGTAGTGTGGTAGGGGGAGTAATAAACTCAGGAGCCGGGGTCACGCTATAGAGGCAGTGGGGGTAATAAACCTCAGGAGCCGTGGTCAACTGCTATAGGAAGGCAAGAAGTGGGGTAATAAACCTCCGCAGGAAGCGCGGGTCACTCTATTTAGGATAGGCAACAGTAGTGGTGTAGGTAATGAACCACAAGGAGGGGGTTACGGCTATAGAAGGGCCAGTGGGCGGTAATAAACACTTTTCAGGAGATGTGGGTCACTGCGATATAGAAGACAGGTGCGGTTGAATATTAAACTCAGGGAGAGGGGGTGTAAGCTATTAGAATGGTAGTGGGTGTGTGGTAATAAATACAATCAGGAGACCGGGTCACTGGCATATAGAAGGAAGTGGAGAGGTGAGATAGACCTAAGGAGAGGTGGTGAACTACTATTGAAGCCGCAGTGCAAGTGGGGGTAATAACCTCAGGAGGCAAGGTCACTGCTATAGAAGGCCAGTGGGGGAAAATAAAACCTCCAGCGAGAGGGGTCCTGCTATAGAAGGCAGTGGGGTTTGGTGGGTAATAATACCCTTTTCAGGAGAGGGGTCACTGCTATAGACGGCAGGTGGGGTAATAACATCAGGGAGGAGGGGTGGTGGTAACTTACTATAGAAGGCAGTTGGGGTATAACCTTAGGAGCAGGGTCACTGCTATAGACGGCAGTGATTTTTTGGTATTAAACCTAAGGAGCCGGGTCCTGCTATAGAAGGGGCATGTGGTGCGGTAAGGTAATAACCTACGGACGCCGGTGTCACTGCTATAGAAGGCAGAAGTGGGGTAATAAATAACCTCAGGAGAGGGGTCCACTGCTTTACTAGAAAAGGCAATGGGGGTATAACCTAAGGGAAGCCGGGTCACTGTTTATAGAAGGCAGTGGGGTAATAACCTCGGGGAGAGGGGTCACGGCTATAGGACGGCAATGGGGTGGTAATTATAACCTAAGGGAAGCCCGGGTCACTGTTATAGAAGGCCCAGTGGGGGGTAATTAACCTCAGGAGCGGGTGTCACCCGGTTTGGTTATAGGAAAGGAACAGGTGGTGGGTAATCACCTTCAGAACCGGAGTTATTCATTTAGTGATGCAGCTAGCCCCAAATTCTTCAAAACACAGCACCAATACAACAATCATCACCTGCATAGTACAAGACTTACCGGGGAAATAATTCTTTCATGGGCAATGGAGTAACTTGGAGTAACATGACTCCATCTGGCTCCAGTGCAAACTTTACATCTGGAATCTGGACCCCATTTTGCGCATTATACATGGGAATACACATATATTTTATATTTATCCACACCCTATATAGCCACATAAAATACCACCAATATACCAGCTATAAAATTTCCACAAAGGATAAAATTCACAAAGATAAAAAAATATACCCAGCAGGGAGATATTACTGCAAGTTGCTATACAGCAACAAACAAAGTCCAACCATCAATCTGCTATAGACATATCATATAAATATAAATAAGCTGCTGCCTCCTCTCTCTCTGCTGGCACGGTCCGCCCTGGTCTTCACCCCGCTGCAGAATTCACAAAACATGAACATCCTCAAAACTCTTTGAATTACCTCTCCAACACTGTGCGTCCTTAAAAATACCAGTTCACTTACCAGGGCTCCTGGATTAAAAAATCATTTAATCTTAATTTACTACCTACCTGCTCCCCACTGCTTCTGTGCTTCCCCCATCGTTCCAGTTGTTAGCTGCACCAAGCAGAAAACATTATATGTGTACTCTGTCTACTTTGAATAGTCCATAAAGGGTGGGCAGGACTCTAACATATTAGTATCATGGTCTAAGGGTAGAGGTTGACAGGGGTTAGCTATAAAAAAAAAACAGTTTCTAAGATGAGTGCGGGATAATAAGAGGAGTACATGAATGTCCGGGGTTTTTACTGTAATAATGAGTGTGTTTTACAGGGGGGTTAATTAAGGAGGATCCAGGAAGCGGGGGTTAGTTATGGTAAATACAAGGATGTTAACAAGGGTGGTAGGTAATAAGGGATCATGGAGCGGGTTAGGGTTATTACTGTAATAAAGATGTTACAGGGGTGGGTTATAATAAGAGGATTCCAGGAGCCAGGGTTACTGTAATAATGGATGTTACAGGGGTAATTAAGAGGATTCAGGAGCCGGTTACTGTAATAAGATGTTTACAGGGGTAAAAATAAGAGGGATCAGGGATGCCGGGGATTAACTTAAATAAGATGTTAACAGGGGTAAAGAGAGGATTCAGGAGACGGGTTAACTGTAAATAAGATGTTACAGGGGTTTAAAGTAATAAGAAGGATCAGGGAAGCCGGGTTACTGAAAATAAGATGTTCAGAAGGTAATAAGATGATCAGGAAGCCCGGGTTACTGTAATATAAGATTGTTACAGGGGTAATAAGAGGGATCAGGGAGCCGGGTTACTGTAAATAAGATGTTACAGTGGGTAAAAATAGATGGATAGGAGTCGGGTTACTGTAAATAAGATGTTACAGGGGTTAATAAAGAGGATCAGGTTTAGCCGGTTGTTAAATATCAGGAGCCGGGTACTGTAATAGATGTTACAGGGGTAAAATAAGAGGATTCAGGAAGGGCGGGTTGGTTACTGTAATGATTATTACAGGGTATAAATAAGAGGATCAGGAAGGGGCTGGGTTACTGTAAAATAAAGATTGTTACAGGAGGTAATAAGAATCAGGGCAAAGAGCCCGGGTTACTGTAAATAAGATGTTACAGGGGTTAAAAAATAACGAGGGATCAGGAGCCGGGTTACTGTAATAAAGATGTTACAAGGGGGTAATAAGGAAGGATCAGGAGGGCCGGGTGGGTTTACTGTAATAAGGATGTTACAGGGTAATAAGGGAGGATTCAGGGAGCAGGGTTAACGTTAACTGAATAAGTTTTGTTAAGGGTAATATAAGGGGATCGGAAAAGCCGGGTTACTGTATAATAAGATGTTACCAGGGGTAAATAAGAGGAATCAGGGGAATGCCGGTTTAGGGTTACTGTAAATAAGATGTTTACAGGGGTTATAATAAAGAGGATTCAGGATCCGGGTTACTGTAATAAGATGTTAAACCAGGGGTAATAAGGGGAGGATCCAGGATCCGGGTTGTTACTGTAATAAGTGTACAGGGGGTAATAATAGACGGGATCCAGGATCCGGGTTATTTACTGTAATAGATGTTACAGGGGTAATAGAGGATTCAGGAGCCGGGTTAATGTTAATAAGATATTAACAGGGGTAATAAGAGGATTTCCAGGGAGCGTGGTGTTACTGTAATAAAGATGTTTACAGGGGGTAATAGAGGATTCAGGAGCCCGGGGTTTGGTTAACTGTAAATAAGATGTTTAACAGGTGGGTTAATAAAGGGATCAAGGAAGCGAGTTAACTGTAATAAGATTGTTACAGGGGTAATAACGAGGATCAGGGGGAGGCCGGCCGGGTTACTGTAATAAGATGGTTACAGGGTAATAAGAGGATCAGGAGCCTGGTTACTGCATAAAGATGTTAACAGGGGTGGTAATAAAGAGGACAGGACAGGTCCGGGTTTACTGTAATAAAGACGTTACAGGGGTATAATAAGAGGATCACGGACCTGGTACTGAATAGATGGTACAGGTGTAATAAGGATAAGAGGATTCAGGAGCCGGGTTACTGTAAAAGAATGGTTACGGGGGTAATAAGAGTAGGATTCAGGAGCCGGGGTAGGGTTACTGAATAAGATGTACCCAGGGGGGGTAATAAAAAGAGGATTCAGGGAAAGCCAGGTTACATGTAATAAGATGTTAACAAGGGGTAAATAAGAGGATCAGGAGGCCCGGGGTGTTTATGTAATAAGATAGGTACAGGGGGGTGGTAAATAAAGAGGATCAGGAGCCGGGGTTGTACTGTAGTAAAGATGTTACAGGGGGGGTAATATAAGAGGATCAGGAGCCGGGTTACTTGTAATAACGATGTTACCAGGGGGTAAGGGGGGTTTAATAGAGGATTCAGGGGAGCCGGTTTACGTTTTTTTACTGTAATAAGAAGGTTACTTAGGGTAATAATAAGAGGATCGGAGCCGGGGTACTGTAATAAGAATGTTTTTACAGGGGTAATAAAGAGGATCAGGAGCCGGGTTGTAACTGTAATTAAGGATTGTTACAGGGGTAATAAAGGGATCAGGAAGCCGGGTTACTGTAATAAAGAGGTTACCAGGGGTAATAAGGGAGGACAGGAAAGCCGGGTTACTTCGTTAAAAGATGTTACAGGGGTAAATAAAGAGGATCAAGGAAGGCGGGTTACTGTTAATAAAGAGTTTAAAGGGGTAATAAGAGGATCAGTGAGCCGGGTTTACTGTAATAGATGTTACTGGGGTATACGGGGGGTAATAAGAGGAATCCGGAGGCCGGGGTACTGTAATAGATGTTACAGGGGTAATAAGAGGATCAGGTATGCCGGGTTACTGTAATAGGATGTTAAGGGGGTAAAGGAGGATTCAGGAAGCCGGGGTTTACTGGTAATAAGATGTTACAGGGGTATCAATAAGAGGGATGGAGGAGCCCGGGGTTAATGTAATAAGGGATGACAGGGGTAATAGGAGGGATCAGGAGCCGGGCTACTGTAATAAAGATGTTACAAGGGGGGTAATAAGAGATCAGGAGCGGGTGGTTTTTGGTTACTGTGTAATGACGGATGTTTACAGGGTAATAAGAGGATCAGGGGCCGGGTTACTGTAATAGATTTGTTTACAGGGGTAATAAGAGGATTTCAGGAGCCGGGTTACGGGTTACTGTATAAGATGTACCGGTAATAAGAGGATTTCAGGAGCCGGTCGTTAATGTAATTAAGATGTTACAGGGGTAATAAGAGGACCAGGGAAGCCGGGGTTTAATGTAATAAGATGTACAGGGGTAATAAGGGATCAAGGAGGGGCCGGGTTTACTGTTAAATAAGATTGTTTACTGGGGTAATATAAGGAGGATTCAGGAGCCGGGTTACTGTTAAATAAGCTGTTACAGGGGTAAATAATGAGGATCAGGAGCCGGGGTTAACTGTAATAAGATGTTACAGGGGTAAGGGTAAATAAAGAGGATCAAGGAGCCGGGTTACGGTAGGTTACGTATAAGAGTTACTGGGGGTAAGAAGAGGATTTCAGGGAGCCGGGTTACGGTAATAGATGTTTTACAGGGGGTAATAAAAAGGAGGATCCAGGAGCAGGGTTACTGTAAATAAGATGTTACAGGGGTAATAAGGAAAGGGATTCAGGGAGCCGGGTTACTGTATAGATGGTTACTGAGGTGGTAAAATACGGGGGGTTGGGTTAAGGTGGTAGAAAAATAAGGAGGATCAAGGAGCCGGGTACCTGTAATAAAGATTGTTTAAGGGGTAATAAGAGGATCCAGGAAAGACGGGGTACTGTAAATTAAGATGTTACAGGGGTAATAAGAGGGGATGACCGGAGCGGGTTACTGTAAATAAAGAATGTTACTGGGGTAATAAAGAGGATCAGGAGCCGGGTGGGTTGGGGGTTATTGTAATAAGATGTACAGGGGTAGGTAATAAGAAGGATCAGGAGCCGGGTTACTGTAATAAGATTGTTACAGGGGTAAAATAAGAGGATCAGGAGCCGGGTAACTGTAATAAGGGATGTTACAGGGGTATAGGAGGGGCATCAGGGAGCCGGGTTACTGGTAATAAGATGTTACAGGGAGGGTAATAAGAGGATGGAGGAAGGCCGGGTTTACTTGTAATAGATGTTTACAGGGGTGGTAAATAAAGGGAGGGGACAGGGAGCCGCGAGGATACTGTAATAAGATGTTTCACAGTGGTAATAAGAGGATCATGGAGGCGGGTTACTGTAATAAAGATGTGGTTACAGGGTTAATAAAGAGGATCAGGAGGCCGGGTGACTGTAATATAAGATGTACAGGGGGTAATAAGAGGTAAGGCAAGCCGGGGTACTGTAATAAAGATGTTACAGGGGGTAAGAGAGGATCAGGGGAAAGCCGGGGTTACTGTTTACTGTAATAAGATGTTACAGGGGTTAATAAGAGTGTAACCCAGGGAGCCGGGTTAATGTTAATAAGATGTTACAGGGGTAATAAGAGGCAGGAGCCGGGTGTTAATGTAATTAGATGTTTTAACTGGGGTGGTTAATAAGAGGATCAGGAGCGGGTTACTGTAATGAAGTTGTTACAGGGGTAATAAGAGGATAAGGGAGCAGGAGTACTGTTAATAATAAGATGGTTACAGGCGGTAATAAAAGAGGAATCAGGAGCCGGGTTACTGTTACATCATATTACAGGAAATGTAGGGATGTAGGGATCTATTGGACTATTACTGTTGTACCTAATCAGTATCAATTTTTCCATATTCTCTTTATCTTTCCCAGTGAAGAATGTCTCCATTGTTCTTCGGCCTCCTCTCCTCTTTTCTTCTGTTCTCCCAGTCTAACCAGAGTGAGTGCTAGCTC
This sequence comes from Engystomops pustulosus, assembly GCA_019512145.1. Lineage (NCBI taxonomy): Eukaryota > Metazoa > Chordata > Amphibia > Anura > Leptodactylidae > Engystomops > Engystomops pustulosus. The sequence continues at coordinate 28,284 of WNYA01002233.1, forward strand.
TTAGGATCAGTATCTGTGCAGATCACTATATTCCGGCAGAGTGAGTGCTAGCTCTTAGGATCAGTATTTGTGCAGATCACTATATTCCGGCAGAGTGAGTGCTAGCTCTTAGGATCAGTATCTGTGCAGATCACTATATTCCGTCACAGTGAGTGCTAGCTCTTAGGATCAGTATCTGTGCAGATCACTATATTCCGGCACAGTGAGTGCTAGCTACATCAGGTATTGCCCTGAGTTGGCAGAGAATTACTTCCCCTTTAACCCTTACCAGACCAAGTGTTTTTTCGAGTTTTTGCGTTTCCGTTTTTACATTTAACTTTTTCATACCTACTGTAAGTGTAAGGAGCTGGTGTCATTGTTTGTGGGATGAGATTTTCATTTTTAACATTTGGACAATTGTATGGCCTTTAGATCACTTTTTACTTACATTTTTATGGGATGCACAAAGGCAAAAAAGCGTAATTTTTTTTCCATTTATTCATTTTTATATTTGCATAGATTGGACTTTTTGGGCCATGCTGATACCAAATATGTTTATGGTTTTATGGATTTGTTTGTATATGTGTTCTAGGAGAAGGGGTGATTATAATGTATTATTAATGACAGCAATGGGAGTCTCTTTCAGTCTCCCAGATGTCATCTGATCAGTGACCAAGGCATAAGACAGTCAGTCACCCCTAGAAGTGATAGGAGGACACACTGTCCCCTGGTGGTGTGATGATGTGGGGTACATGGTATATGACAGTCACCCCTAGAAGTAATAGGAGGACACACTGTCCCCTGCTGGTGTGATGATGTGGGGGCCATGGCATAGGACAGTCAGTCATCCTTAGGAGTGATAGGAGGACACACTGCCCTCTGCTGGTGTGATGATGTAAGGCCCATGACATAGGGCACTCAGTCACCCCTAGTAGTGATAGGAGGACACACTGTCCCTGCTGGTGTGATGATGTGGGGGCCATGGCATAGGACAGTCACCCCTAGAAGTGATAGGAGGACACACTGCCCCTGCTGGTGTGATGATGTGGGGTACATGGTGTAGGACAGTCACCCCTAGTAGTGATAGGAGGATACACTGCCCCCTGCTGGTGTGATGATGTGGGAGCCATGGTGTAGGACAGTCAACCCTAGTAGTGAAAAGAGGATACACTGCCCCCTGCTGGTGTGATGATGTGGGAGCCATGGTATAGGACAGTCAACCCTAGTAGTGAAAAGAGGATACACTGCCCCCTGTACCCCACATCATCACACCAGCAACATGACTTATTGTTGGTGTCTATAACTATGCCTTTGCCTCTTTGACTCTTAATTTTAGCAACTCTTTCTGAGAATAAAGAAACACAAAGCTGTATGATATATTATTGTGCCTGTGCCAATTTTTTAAATATTTTTTTTCATTTTTTTGTTTTATCAATGAACAAAATATTTATACATTATATGAGGGTAATTAGAAAAAGAAGAGCATCTTTGAAGCATCACAAGGCGCGTAGGCATCTCACAATTTAGATTGATACATCACAGTAGTAGGTACGATTTCCAAGTCTACGAAAGTCATCCCATGGGGCACAAACATCTCTCTGTTCAACATGGCGGTCAGATATTCCATTGGGCACCCTAGTTAGTCCATCTAGCTGCTGTGAGGAGGTGAAATAATAATCCTGAAGGATGTTTACCTATATTGCCAGGCAGATTATTTAAAAATATATACACCAAGGTCTGGAGGCAACGATTGACCTATGACAAAATCTTTAACTGCCCAATAATAATGTGGGGGCAAGTCCAAGGGAGAATTTGTCCTAATAAACCACTACCTGTATGTTTGCCCAGTAAATGAACACATTCCAGATCATGTCACTTTCATGGCCCAGGGTGGTGGCATCATCCAGAAAATCAACTGTGAGATGTAAATTGTATTTATGAAGTCATGGAGGTGGAGATTTTAACACTGAAGTCAAGCTCTCTCTTCCACAGAAAGCCCCTTCACAGTAATTGATGGTCCTGCATCTAGAGACATCACTAACCAGATGTCCTGAAGTCCAATGCATGATGTAACTCATAGATGTGTAGGAGGTCAGAGCTCCCCACCTTGACTTCAGGGTTAAACTCTCCTCCTCCATGACTTTATGCATCCCACTTCAAAGTAGTTCTGGATGATGCCACCACACTGGACCTTGAAAGAACCTATAAGGTGTTACATTACCTGACAATATACTAGTAGTGATTTATTAGGACAATTTCTGATGACAGGTTCCCTTTAAGTCCAAGAAACTCTCCAACTCCCTGCTTCTGTAGTCTGCTATATCTGCAAATCGGGATAAGCCCACTTTGTGCCAAGGTCTAGCCATCTCTCCAGTGAGGCTGGAGGGTAAGGCCGGGTTATATAGGAGAGTGTTTAGAGCTCAAGGTGGAATTGTTTTACACATTTCCTAGCAAGGGGCAGAGGGTGCATTCCGGGCCGTCACCCACCATAAGCATTGCGGTGTATGGGGCACTGCACAGCTTTATCTCCATCCACCTGGAGTATGCTAGTAGTGTCAACCATGCTGGGATCCTCCGAAATTGTGCAGCCCAGTAATATTTCAGCAGATCCAGGACCTCAAATCCATTTGGTTGCAATAGGAGCATTTGGGGTAACCTATTTTGTTTATGCTCCCATATAAACTACAGCAAGGAAGCCTGGAGCGCCTTAGGGTCCTCCCCATAGGGATTGCAACCGGCAATGTCTCAAGTACATGAGTAAGTTTTGGCAAGGTGGTCATTTTGACTGCATTTATCCTGCCAAAAATGACAGGGGTAATCTGTGTCAGCGTTTCATCAGTCGTCTCAAAGAGTCAAACAATGCAGGGGAGTTCTGCAGGGATGGGGAACAGTAAGTGGAAGTAATTTAGGACCCCAGGTATGTCAATGGTTGAGATGATTGCCATTTAGAGTTAGTTAGATTGGTGCCTAACCAATTAGTCTTGAGGGATATTCATTAGAAGAGCTTCCAACTTGTTAACGTTAACTTTTTATCCTGATAGCTCCCTGAATTTATCAAGTAGGCTGTGGAGGCTGGGGAGAGAGGTATGAGGCTGTGTAAGCGTCAGAAGTTGGACCTGCGAAGAGGACCACATAAATCCCCTGTCTCTAACCATGACCCCCTTGATGTCCACAGACCCTCCAATAGCCATTGCCAGACGGAAGCGAGGTGATAGAGTGGAGGGGTCGGTATAGAGGTGCTGGATAGCATTCAGAAAGAGGCCCTTCAAACCAAAGGTCTGTAAGGTCCGAAATGAGAAAAGCCAGCCAAAGCGATCGAACGCTTTCTCAGCGTTTAGACTCAAAAGGAGGCTTCCCTACCACCTCAGTAAAATCTATAGTCCGCTGAGTGTTTTCCTCCCTCGACAACACGGTATGAAGCCCACTGGGTCTATAAGGAAAATATAGGGAAGCCAGTGAATAAGTCTATTAGCTAATAACGTAGTGAAACGTTTCTAATCTGCATACAATAGAACTACGGGCCTATAGTACATGTATAGTATATAATTATATATAAGTTATATGTTACATAGTATATAACCTTCTGTAATGATCTTTATTGGGCTTAGGAAACAAGGTAATAAATGTTTGCGTCATGTTTCCAGGAATTGGGGATCCATCTCGAAAAGTGTTAAATAGCGGAGTTATATGAATTGATTGGTCTGACAATATAAGGATGTCAGGCCGTCAGGGTCCAGGTGCCTCACCACTAGGAAGTGATTTCTTTCTCTATGGGGTGTTTAAGGCTGACAGTGTATTGTCTGGGAGATACAGGAGATTACAGGAAGACGAGCTTCCCCATCCGCCTGGTCTGTGGGCAATGTGTCGGGTAGATTATATACTGTAGTTTAGAGAAGTATCTATAGAAGATAACCGCCATATCTTGGGGGTCATAAGTCAGTGAGCCATCAGGGCATTAAGGGTGAAGACACACATGGCGTTTTTGGGCCGTTTTTACTAAGTGCGTTTTCAGATCGTTAAAAGGGTAGACTAAGGAATTGAATAGTGCCGGAAAAAAAAGTCACTCCTACTGCGAGTGCCATAAGGTGGGGAGTGGAAAGAAAACGAGTGGTCCCTGGGGTTATCTGTAGTCCCTGGAGGCAGAGTAGTCTATGGAAGTGTCTTGTCGCAGATACTAGTGCTCGGTACAGGACCTCCATTATCCACTAACCTATCAATGTGTGCTGTGAATGGTAGAGTAAAATCCCCTCCAATTAACAATGCCGCCCGAGGGAAACTGGAAAGACACCGGAACACGTGTTTCAGATCTGCGCCAGTTTCTTGTCTACGTTTGCACCAGAAAAAGTGTCTTTGGATCTTTCAGGTATATTTAAAAAGTGTTTGCACCTCTTTGGTGCAGACAAATGTCTCCAGTTTTCATATATCTGGGCCAATAAATCCAGATTTTTATATTTTATTTTGTATTTAGCGTTGTTCCTCGTATGGCATAAAGATGTCACCGTTGTTTTGCAGGTCGGTGATTCCATCGATTGCAAATTGATGTTATATTTCTACAGTTTTGCTCCAATGAAGACACAGGTAAAAGAGAATGAGTGTTCTTTGTGTTATTATAC
>WNYA01002233.1:33413-45509 GCA_019512145.1 Engystomops pustulosus
GCAGCCTCTCCTGCAGGCTACCTGTCCCATGTCTGTCTGTCCTGGGGTGATGTGTGTGCAGGGTCCCCTCCCTGGGTGACATAGCAGGTAGCTGCTCTTTGTGTTATTATACAGCGGGTGCAGGGGTCAGCACCAGGGACAGCTCCTGTGTGCAGTGCAGCCTCTCCTGCAGGCTACCTGTCCCATGTCTGTCTGTCCTGGGGTGATGTGTGTGCAGGGTCCCCTCCCTGGGTGACATAGCAGGTAGATGCTCTTTGTGTTATTATACAGCGGGTGCAGGGGTCAGCACCAGGGACAGCTCCTGTGTGCAGTGCAGCCTCTCCTGCAGGCTACCTGTCCCATGTCTGTCTGTCCTGGGCTCCATATATCCTCCCTATATCTCCTCCTATTACTCCATATATCCTCCTATATCTCCTCCTATTACTCCATATATCCTCCCTATATCTCCTCCTATTACTCCATATATCCTCCCCTATATCTTCTCCTATTACTCCATATGCAGGATAGATGGAAGAGAGCAGGTGGATGGATGGATGGAAGAGATGCAGGATGGATGGATGGATGGAAGGATGCCGGATGGATGGATGGATGGAAGAGATGCAGGATATAGAGGATGGATGGAAGAGATGCAGTGATGGATGGATGGAAGAAGATGCAGGATGGATTGAGGAAGAGAGAGCAGGATGGATGGATGGAGAGATGCAGGATTTATGGATGGAAGAGAGAGGATTGGAGGATGGATGGGAGATGGATGAGGGGAAGAGATGCAGGATGGATGGAAGAGATGCAGGATGGATGGAAGAGATGCAGGATGATGGAAGAGATGCAGGATGGATGGATGGATGGAAGAGAGCAGGATATATGGATGAGAAGAGATGCGGATGGATGGATGGATGGAAGAGATGCGGAGTGGATGGATGGAAGAGATGCAGGATGGATGGAGAGATGCAGGATGGATGGATGGATGGAAGAGATGCAGGATGGATGGATGGAAGAGTGCAGGATATAGGGGATGGATGGAAGAGATGCAGGATTATAGGGATGGATGGAAGAGAAGAGGCATGGGTGGATGGAAGGATGCAGGATGGAGGGATGGATGAGAGAGATGCAGGATATGGATGGATGGAAGAGAGCAGGCTATGAGGTGGATGAGATGGAGATGATGGATGCAGGCAGGAATGGATGGATGGAAGATGGATGAAGGATATAGGATGGATGGAAGAGATGCAGGATATGGATGGATGGAGAGATGCATGGATGGGTGGAAGAGATGCAGGATGGATGGATGGAAGAGAATGCAGGATGGATGGATGGAAGAGATGCAGGATTTATGGATGGAAGAGATGCAGGATGGATGGATGGAAGAGATGAGGATGGATGGAAGAGATGCAGGATGGGGATGGAAGAGATGCAGGATGGACGGAAGAGATGCAGGATGGATGGATGGACGGATAGATGGAAGAGATGCAGGATGGATGGATGGAAGAGATGCAGGATGGATGGAAGAGATGCAGGATGGATGGAGGGACGGATAGATGGAAGAGATGCAGGATAGGATGGAGAGGACAGAGCAAAGGGCAGGGGATTGATGGAAGAGATGCAGGATGGATGGATGGAAGAGATGCAGGATGGATGGATGGATGGAAGAGATGCAGGATGGGTGGATGGAAGAGATGCAGGATGGGTGGAAGAGATGCAGGATGGGTGGATGGCGAGAAGAGGTGAGGAAGAGATGCAGGGGCATGGAAGAGATGCAGGATGGATGGAGAGATGCAGGAAGATGAAGAGATTGAGGATGGATGGATGGATGGAAGAGATGCAGGATGGATGGATGGATGGAAGAGATGCAGGATGGATGGATGGATGGATGGAAGGGATGCAGGATGGATGGATGGAAGGAGTGAGTGAGATATGCAGGATGGATGGATGGATGGAAGAGATGCAGGATGGATGGTGGAAGAGATGCAGGAGGGATGGATGGAAGAGATGCAGGATATAGGGATGGATGGAAGAGATGCAGGATGGATGGATGGATGAGGAGAAGGATATAGGGATGGATGGAAGAGATGCAGGATATAGGGATGGATGGAAGAGATGCAGGTATAGGGATGGATGGAAGAGATGCAGGATGGATGGATGGAAGAGATGCAGGGGATGGATGGATGGAAGAGATGCAGGATGGATGGATGGATGCAGGATGGGTGGATGGAAGAGATGCAGGATGGATGGATGGAAGAGATGCAGGATGGATGGATGGAGAGATGCAGGATGGATGGAAGAGATGCAGGATGGATGGAAGAGATGCGGATGGAGGATGGATGGAAGAGATGCAGGATGGACGGATGGATGGAAGAGAGATGCAGGATGGATGGAAGAGATGCAGGATGGACGGAAGAGATGCAGGATGGATGGATGGACGGATAGATGGAAGAGATGCAGGATGGATGGATGGAGATGGAGATGAAGGATGTGCAGGAATGAGGATGCAGGATGGATGGATGACGGATAGATGGAAGAGATGCAGGATGGATGGATGGAAGAGATGCAGGATGGATGGATGGACGGATAGATGGAAGAGATGCAGGATGGATGGATGAGAAGGGATGAGGGGAATGGCGATAAGAAGAGATGCGGATGGGACGGATGGATGGAAGAGATGCAGGATGGATTATGCTCATGTGATGATTTCCCAGCAATCAACCACAAAAACGGCCAGAAAACCTAGTACAACTGTGTGCAATGGGACGGTCTGATCCAAATAGAGATTACAACAGGACCTGCTCCGAGGTTTACCTCACGGGCACTGGAGCCACAAAAAAAGGGAAGGTCTCAGCACCTCAGGAAACACCCGTTGTGGATTTTGCGGCTGTCTCATGACTCCATGTACTTCTATGGGCTCAGCCCTCCTCATGGCCTCTGAACACCTGCCTGAGCAGGAGGGCTCTGTGCCCCTCACCCCGCTATATCCGTCCAGGTCTTCTCAGTCTGCATTGACATAGGGCCACGACTGGAAGCTTCCTACAGCTCCTTTCCTCCAATATCAGTATTCGGGCAAGGTCCTACCGTGCCTGTGAGAGTTGCGTTTTCGTGGTTGTACTTTCCCCTTCATGTCCAGCATGTGCACCCCATAGTGTATGGTCACCACAAGCCTCCGCTTCCCCTGAGGCTCCCTTCTAAACAAGGTGACTGACAACTACATGAAAAAATTTGGAAACCATGGGAGATTTACATATGGCTCTTGGAGCAGAACCAATCCGAGCTCAGCTTTTGTTTTCCCACAGGTGTTTATACATTTAAAGCTGAGCTCTGATTGGTTCCCATGGGCAACTAGAACAGTTTTACCTCAGAAACTTAATGATAAGTGTATGTGTATGAGGGTAGGTGAGAGGAGGTGTGAACGCAGCACCAGATTCAGTTTTGCGCACCCCCTTTTAACTAAATTATACTAAAATCATACATTTTTTATGAGAAAATAAAACACAGACATCCTCACGTGATAATAAACCTGGCATCCAGACGCTGTAGACTAGTTTTGCCAGCAGCTATAAAAACTACATTTCCCATGAGACTATGGGGAGGCAGCCGCACGCTCTGGTCTCCCAGCATGATATCATGAATATGCAGGAGGCTTATTACCGCCATTGTAGGCCATGCATATGTAATGCACCTACATAATGATGTGCCGGATGGGTAGCGGCTCACTGCAGCATCAGGAGGGAATGGTCTACCGTGTGGGTCTAGCTGTCAGTCAGGCCTGATAATGCTCTATCAACAGATTATTTTTCTCTCCGCTTATACCTGAGGCTCCTTACATTTGCATATTGACAGTCCTGATGGGAGCAGCTGCAAAATAATGCATAATGTGCATAATGTACCAAGTATTAGGCACAAGGGAACAACAAACATAAACCAAACCGAAGGTCCATGATGCTCTATAACAAGTCAGTGCCGGCAGACATCAGGTTTATTGTTAGGGTTAGGGAAACTTATTTTTTTCTTACAAAAATACAACAATATAGCTAAGCGCCCGGTATTTTACAGCCTCAGCATATTTACAGCCTTTGCAGACGTGGCTTACTCAGGCATATTTATACGGGTTGGGGCGATTCCTGCCGTTGGTAATTAAACACCCCACTTTAGGTAATTTCCCAATATCCATCTATTAATAGTTCTGCTCCACTTTCTTGATATGTAAAGTGAAGCCTCCTGTCTGTTACCTCCATCATTTACTCCTGTCTTTACTCATCATTTACATACCTGTTTTTACACTCATCATTGATTATCATGTCGCTTTTACCCTCTCATTTACCTCCTGTCTTTTACAAATCAGTTTAACCTCTGTCTTTTACCTCTCATTTTACTCTGTCCTTACCTCTTCATTGTTACCTCCTGTCTGTTACTCTTTAATTTAACTCCTGTCTTTTACCTCTTCATTTTACCTCATGTCTTTTACCATCTGCATTTACTATCTTTTACCTCTGTTTACCTCTTCATTTTACCTATGTCTTTTACCTCTTCATTTTTACCTCCTGTCTTTACTTATCATTTACCTCTGTCTTTTACTATTCATTTACCTCTGTCTTGTTACCTCTTCTTTACCTCCTGTCTGTTACCTCTTAATTTACCTCCTCTTTACCTCTTCATTTACTAATGTCGTTTACTATTCATTGACCGAATGTATGGACCTGCTTCAGGTTACTAATGTGATTTAGTTGCATGGGACGAAGGGCGGTTTACGTGCGGGATTGACCGCGTTCTTTTACTCTGTCAGTGGACCGCATGGTCGTTTACCTCTCATGGTACCGCCTGTGGTACTCGCAGGACCGCCGGGGAGGGACGCCGCAGGGGGACCAGCATAGCGGTGGGACCGGCGGCCCGGGACCGCAGAGCGTGGGACCGCGGAAGTTGACCTCGTGTCTGTTACCCTCGGGTCCTTGTATTCATCATTGTAACTTCCTTCTGGACCCCATCATTGTACACATGTCTTTTACCAAATCATTTTAACTCATGTCTTTTACCCCATCATTTCACCTCATGTCTTTTACCTCATCAGCCAGAGATTACTGTCCATAAAATGGCCGCAGATGGAGGAGGATCATGTGATCTTTGTTTGTCCATGAGCAATCGCCCTGCCAGGACCTTATAGTCTTCTTGAATATAAGGTGCTGTTAGGGTGATTGCACATGGAGAGGTAGAGATCACGTGACCCTCCATCTGCAGCCATTTTATGGTCAGGAATCTCTGGCTGATGAGATCGGGAAGTAAGCGCTCTCCTTATGGAGAATTTGCCAATTTAGGCCGGCTTTGGCTGATGAGGTAAAAGACGGGAGGGTTCACTTTACATATCAAGAAAGTGGAGCAAAACTATTAGTAGATGGATATTGGTAAATTACCTGATATCCTAGGAGTCGCCACAAAAGTCAGGTCACAGTATATAATCCTCCTCCTAGTTACCTGTAATATATCTTGTATCTCCATGGTTACAGACTACAAACAAACCCTGTTTAGTCTGATCCTCACAAAAACCAACAAAAAAATAGAATGGTTTGGGATGGGAGTGGAGACTTGTGCTTGTTTGCGATTGATAAGCATGGAGACAGCCAAGGGTGATGCCACACGTCCCGTTTTTGGACCGTTTTTAAGCATGCGTTTTAAGTCCGTTTTTAAAACCGGTTCAAAGCAGCCAAACACATGGTAAAAGGTAAAAAACTGATGTGTTTTAAAACGGACTGAAATCGCATGCTTAAAAACGGTCCTAAAACGGGATGTGTAGCATCACCCTAAGCCCACTACTGACCACTTTATCACCACATCATCCCCTAAAGAAGGGAGGTAATTGGTGATCTTAGGTGACTGACTTAAAGGGATTGTCCACTTTACCTCACATTTTTGTAATGTGTGAAAGTGATGGTAGTATAGTAGTTATTCTAGGGCAGTGATGGCAAACGTTTTAGAGACTGAGTGCGCAAACTACAACATAGACCCGCTTATTTATCGCAAAGTGCCAACACAGAAATTTAATTTGTGATTTATACTCCCTTCTCTGTCACAGTTTTCATTGATACCAGCATCCTGAGGACCCCAATAAAGCAGAAAATAGTCCCAGGTAGAGCTGTCACTTTAAAATAGCTCTGTCCACACCAAGTCCTGGGCTTTCTGGGACTGCAGGAAGATACCTGGAGTCATCTCTGGTGATGGCCTGGGTGCCCACAGAAAGGGCTCTGAGTGCCACCTCGGGCACCAGTGCCATAGGTTAGCCATCACTGTTCTAGGGTGTAGTGGGTTGATGGTATGGGTACTGTGACATGGTACTGATAGGGAAATTGACATAAGGGCATTTTGTTTGACCCTTGAACATATTATGGTTTGTCATGGTATGGGCATGCTGTGGCTGACATCCGGTGGGGTGATGATGCAGGGCATAGTAGGGGTTGTAGTCTTGCAATATCTAGATGACCAACTCTGTGCAGAGAATCTCCTATTTACTGCAGTGTAATAGGGAGGCATGAGGCCTGCTGCGCCTCTCCCATCACGCTCTGAAGCACATTGAGACGTCTCTCCTGGGCGAGGAGGTAATAGGTATTCTGCTGCAGCCCAGGAGATTGGCAGGGGACGACTATCTCGCACTGACAGATTTTCGCATGGAGTCTGCACCAGCTGGCAGCTGAGTCTGTGTTGTGGCCAATGGAAGGAAGGAGGGATGACACAGAGGTATTGATTCCAAGAGGATTATTGCTCCCTTGTCATAGGGGGAAGATGATGCCATGAGGTTCATTTACGGTAAACCCTCTAATGTCTGCCTCAGATTTTCCCTTTGAGTTACAAAATCAGTGCAGCCAGACCCAAGCTGCATCATGGCTGCGCTGTGCCTGGCAAGAGCGGCCGGGTGTCATGGGTACCCTAATTATATGCAGGTATGGTAATGCCACAATAATCAGGGGGTCAAACAGCTCTTAGTCTGACCAGTAAGGGTATATCCACCGTGGTATCTATGGTGTACAGAGCCAGAACTGTAATCCAATCTTACAAATCTGATTAGTTATCTTGTTTATGCAGTTTCCATGCAGAACTATGTGTTTCCATGGTTACAGACTACAAACTTGCCTTGTGTAGTCAGATAGTCTAGCAGTGCTTGTAATACATGCAGGAACAGATCAGGGTACAATTTCTTTTTTTTTTTTTTTAAATTATGCATATGTGTATATTTGTGAACTTAAAGAGAACATGTCATGAATATTAACCAATGCAAAATAAAGACGTCATTAAAAACTATGTTTAAAAAGCATTACCCTTATCCCCAAATGGTTTCTTTCAATTGGAATGGTACAAAAATCACTTTGTAAACTGATATGCAACTCACCTGATGTCACACTAAGCTCCACCTCCTAGTTCCTGATTGACAGATTATGATATTATTTGAATGGAGACCTCTCCATACATCATTGGGCACTTAAGACCAGTTTGACATAATCTAAGGTCCTGTTACATCTGCAACATCTACCTCATGTATGTATCTGTTCACATGATATCATAGCAGCCTCCAGGGAGGATAAGAAGTCAATAGAGGCTGTTTTCATGTGATCAGATATATGCATGGTGTACAGTTTGCTAGGAGTCCTGTGATGATGTCACATGACATGCTGACAAGAGGCATGGGACATGGGGAGGAGTAGATAGGAGGGGTGGCGGAACAGGATACGCCCCACTGATGCTAGGGAATATAACATAAGGTTGATTTATGTGGATGTAAGGGAAACCATTTTTAGCTAAAATAAGGGTGTCAGTCAGTTAATAGAGCTCTACGGGAACCTGTCACTAGCTGTATATGTGGAAATGTTCCCTTTAAGGGAACATTTGCTAACATACAGTGAGGACCGCTATGAGCAGTGTAATACACCTTTCTGTAAATGCCCCTGGTGCCCTACTAATTGTACCCACAGGGCAATGCATGTATATAGTTATCCATTCACCTATAATCCCAATAAGTAGATTTATCTTCGCTCCTTCTCTACACACACACTGGCTATTATTCTCTATTGTTGGGCATTCAACAAATATTTTACTGCCAAATCCTGTTTATTTGTGTTTGTAAATTATCTCCATTTGCCATGAAGCAGCCAAAATAGGTGTCTGTATTGTGACTGATCCTCCATAATGTGTCTCTCATCTCCATGCGGAGGCTCATTGTCTGATATGTCAGGTCTATGCATATTTATAGTAACCCCTGTATGTAACTGCCAGGTATGGTGCCCCCTGTATATAACTGCCAGGTATAGTGTGTATATGCCCCCCCCTGTTTTTTTTTTATTAACTGGCCAGGTATGGTGCCCCCTGTTTATATAAACTGCCAGGTTTATAGGGCCCCCTGTATGTAACTGCCACGTATAATACGTTGCCACCCTGTATGTAACTGCCAGGTATGGTGCCACCACTTGTATATAACTGCCATTTATAGTGCCCCCTGTATAAGCTTTCCAAGGTATAGTGCCCCCCTGGTAATAACTGGCCAGGATATGGTGCCCCCTAGTATATAACCTGCGCAGGGTTATAGTGCCCCCCTTGTATATAGCTTCGCATTATATTGCCCAAACCCCTGTTGTTATAACGTGCCATGGTATGGGTGTCCAACCCTGATATATACTTCCAGTATAAGTGCCGCCCTGTAATATAAACTGCCAGGTGTTATGTGACCAAAAATCCTGATTATAAACCTTAGTGCCAGGGATAGTGCCCCCCTGTATATAACTGCCAAGTATAAGTGCCACCCTGTATAATAACTGCATGTAATAATAGCCCCCTGTATATACTGCTAGTATTGGATGGCCCCCTGTCTGTGACTGCAGAGTTATGTCTGCCCCCTATTCTATCAACTATCCAGGTATGGTACCCACCCTTGTATATAACTAGCACAAGTATAGTGCCCCCATGTATATACTCGAGGTATAAGTTCCAACTCCTGTATATAACTGGCAGGTTATAGATTGCACCCTTAATAACTGCCAGGATAGTGCCCCCTGAATTATCTTCCAGAACTATGTCCACCCTGTATATAACTTCCAGTAATAGGAACCCCCTTGAATATAACGGCCTGGTATGGTGCCCCCTGTATATAGCCTTCCCGAGGTATACAGTGCCCCCTGGTAGCTAACTGCGCAGGATATTGCCAATGCCCTGTAACGATACAATAACTGGCCATGGTATCAAGATGCCACCCTGTATCTACTCTCCCCAGGTAGGTTCCGCCCGTATAATAACTGCCTGTAATAAGTGCCCCCTTGTGCCTTGGTTATACTATGACCAGGTAATGGTGCCCCCATGTCTATAACATCGCCATGTACATAGGTGCCCCCCTGTATTAAAATAGCCAGGTATGGTGCCCCCCCTGTAATATAACTGCCAGGTATATGCAACCCTTTACTCAGTATGGGCCTTAAATCCAGGTATGTGCCCCTTACTGTAACTCAGTATGTACTGATAACTGCCTGGTATGGTGTCCCCCTGATATTAACTGCCAGGTATATGCCCCCATTTAGTAGTCAGGATAGCCCTCCAGTACTCAGTCGGCCCCTGTATATAACTGGCCTGGTATATGTGCACCCTGTAATCAGCTTCCAAGGTATCAGTGCCCATGATATGCTCCGTGATATATGCCCCTGTATTAGCTTCAGGTATAGTGCCCAACCTGTATATACAACTGCCAGGTTAGTGCCTCCTGTATAGTACTGCCAGGTATTAGTCCCCTGTATAGTAACTGCAGTATATCCAATTGTAAGTAGACCATCCATCTGCTGATATACACTGCCAGGTATAGTGCCACCTGTATTGTGACTGCCAGGTAGGATTGCCCCCTGCTATAAACTGCCATGCGTATGGTACACCGGTTATAACTGCCATAATTGCCCCCTGTATAAACTGGCCAGGTACAGTGCCCCCTGTATATACTGCCAGGTATAGTGCCCCCTGTATATAACTGCCATGTATAGTGACCCCCTGTATGCTATCCAGTATAGTGCCCCCTGTATATAGCTTCCAGGTATAGTGCCCCCTGTATATAACTGCCATGTTATGGTGCCCCCCTGTTTATAAGCTTCCGCCAGCGTATGAGTGCGCTCCCCCTGTATATAACGCCAGGTATGGTGCCCCTGTAATAACTGCCAGGTATAGTGCCCCTCTGTATATAACTGCCAGGTATGTGCCCCCTGTATATAACTTGCCAGGTATAGTGCCCCCTGTGTTTATTACTGCCAGTGTATGTGCCCCTGTATATAACTGCCAGGTATAGTGCCCCCTGTATATAACTGCCAGGTATGGTGCCCCCTGTATATAACTGCCAGGTATAGTGCCCCCTGTATATAACTGCCAGGTATGGTGCACCCCTGTATTACTCCAGGTATGGTGCCCCTGTATAAACTGCCAGGTATATGTGCCCCCCGTATATAGCTTCCATGTATAGTGCCCCTGTATATACTGCCAGGTATAGTGCCCCTGTGCCCCCCTGTATTAACTGGCCAGGTATAGTGCCCCCTGTATAGATAAGCTATATGGCCCCTCCGTGTATTAAACTGCGGTTATTGCCCGTTAATATATAACTGCCATGGTATGGTGCCCTCTCCTGTATATAACTATAGCTTTCAGGTATAGTGTCCCATGTTATATACTGCCAGGTATGGTGCACCCCTCCCTAATGTGGCACCCCCTCCCTAATACCCTATACCAGGGGGTGCTGGCCCCCTTTAGGACCTCCTTGCCCTGGTGACATCACACGTAGCTCTTGTCCTCTCTGCCTCTTGCTCGGCTCCATCTCTCTCCCGGTGGGTCTCCGCATCTCTCTGCTGCTCCCTGGTTCTCCCTAAGAAACTGAGATCCAATGCTGCAAGATTTGGAATATGGGAATAATACGAAATTTTAACTTAAAGGGCCATGACAGAGATTGTACTGTGTGTATATGTGTATGTGGTGCTGGATGAATGACGTCATAGGCACATATGATAATTATGTCTTAATCAGAGGAGAAGCTGATCTCCTCTGCTGATTTTGCATCATAAAGGGGATTAATTGCACCTTTTGGAATGACCACTAGATGTCAGTGTTTTGGGGGAGACATTCCAGAAATCCATCTCACTTTACAGCCTGCAGTAAATATGAATGTTACCGCCTCGCTATCTCTGTGGAGGGGCAGGTTTATGGGAAATAAGAAAGAGAGCCTAAGGGGGCAAATAGTAGACGACAAGGGGCAACTTGGTGGCTGCTTAGGGGATGTGGTTTAATATGTCCTGGGTTATTATAGTGAAGTATACATTACATTTCTGTATTCCACAATTTCCTGATATGTTTTTCTTGTCTCCACAGGATCTGCCCCTGCCCAGGAGAGCACGGGTAAGTGCCCGGGTAACTGTCCATATGGAGGTGTATGTGTGTGAAAGTATGTATATAGTACATGATGTATAGGCGAGGCGGTATATATAGTCTAGATGTATAGAGGCAGGCGTATATATAGTAGATGATGTATAGAGCAGGTGGTAATCTATAGTATTATGTACATAGAGCAGGCGGATAATATAGTATCTGATGTAATATAGCAGGCGGTATTATAGTATATGAATGTATAGAGCAGGTGGTAGATATGTATATTATGTATAGAGCAGGCGGTATATATGTATCGTGATGTATAGAGGCCAAAGCTGATCATAAAAAAAAAATAGAGTATATGATGTATAGAGCAGGTGGCTATATATATATATTAGGTATCGAGCAGCGTATATATAGTATATATGTTAGAGCAGTTTCGGTATATATAAGTATATGATGTTATAGAGTCAGTTGGTATATATAGTATATGATGTATAGAGCAGGTGGTATATATAGTATAGATGTAATGAGCAAGCGGTATATATAGTATATGATGTATAGAGCAGGTGGTATATATAGTATATGATGTATAGAGCAGGCGTATATATAGTATATGATGTATAGAGCAGGTGGTATATTAGTTATATGATGTATAAGAGCAAGAGGAGAGGCGTATATTAGTATATGATGTATAGAGCAGGCGGTATATATAGTATATTATGTTAGATCAGGTGGTATATATAGTAA
>WNYA01002234.1:0-15624 GCA_019512145.1 Engystomops pustulosus
TCTCCCACCACTCTGACTTACTGCTACAAAGGCCCAGCAAAGGTACCTGGCTCTGAAGAAAGTCCTCAAAGGATTGTCTGATCTCCGCTTCTTCCAGGAGAGACGAATTGAGCTTCCAGTAGCCTCTTCCCATCCGGGGGGTCTCTGTAACATTCAGTGAAAACAAAATTAGACAGTGGTCGGAGAACTCCACCTCAACAACAGAAACTGGTGAAGAAATGGCTTCCTCCTTTAAATAAAACCTGTCTATTCTAGACGTGCAGCTACCCTTATAATAGGTGAACCTCGCGTGGCCTGGGGTGTGCCGGATGTGGACATCCACCAGGCGAGCCTCACTAGCTATGCTATTAAGAGCGACGCTATCATAAGTCAGCTTGTCTCTGGAACCTCACCTATCCCGGGACCTCGTGACAGCATTGAAGTCCCCTCCAAAGATCACCTGCCGACTTGTAAAAAGGTAGGGCTTGATCCTCATAAAGAGACACTTCCTCTCCCACTTGGACTGGGGACCATAGATGTTAATTAGCCGAAGTTCTTGTCCCTTCATGAGGATATCCAGGATCAGGCACCTCCCCATTTCTAACTCAATAACTCGTCGGCATTCTACCGGTGCGGTAAGAAGGACCGCCACTCCGCTATACGGCTCAGCCGAAAGAAACCAATAGGAAGGCCCGTGTCTACATTCCCTCTTAGCTTTAAACACGGCCGCCAAATCTGGCAGCCTGGTCTCCTGCAAAAATAAAATGGCGGCTTCAACACGGCTGAGGAAATCAAAGGCCGCAAATCTAGCTGCAAGAGACTTAATGCTGGCGACATTAATGGATGCCTGCGTCAACGGAGTGGGTGCCACCATCATGAGTGATTGAGTTAGACGGCTTTTTTCTTACTATTTCCCTTCCCCCGACTCTCCTCTGAGGATGATCCCTTTTCTCTTTTTGCTCCAGAGTTAGGGCAACTTCTTTTCAAAGAATTCGAGGTGTCCATATTATTATTGGACCCCAAGGACCCACCCGGACCACCCTCTCCTTCGTCCTTGTCTCCTGACTCTGAGTCAGTCTCCCACTCTGAGGACCCAGCATCCGCCACCTTCAGAACCCCACCCTCAGCCTCTCTTTCCAAGGAGGCGATCTCATCGAGGGTGAGGAACCGGTTGGAAAGCTCAACCAGAGGGGAGGAAGTTTTCCCTTCCTTAGGTACCTTAGATAGGCCGCATTTTTTCTTTTTCTGCTAGCGCTCATTTTCTAGCCAAATCCTGTTATCCTCATCCATACTCTCATAATGGGAGGACATGGAGGACATGGCACCTTTCTCGTGCTCCATCCTCCTGACCTCCTCATCCAACTCATCATCCCTAAGGGCCTCAGTAGCAAGAACAGCCTCTGAGGAAGGACCAAGGGTCACCCCAGCAACCTGAGGCTTCCCCAGTTCTCTCCCTTTTTGTCTGGCTTCAAGCCGCCTTAACTGAGAAGGTGACTTATTCTTACTTTTCTTCACAGGCCCCTCAGCTCCTCCACCTCTGCTGGTACCTTCCACCGTGACGGGCACCAGCAGCAGAATAGTGAGTGCCGCTCGGGGGTATAATGACATGATGTAAACTCAGGATCAGTTAACAGGATAAGTATGTCATGTAATGACACAGTGAACTTGCAACCAAGCGAATATGAGTGGCAGCGTCCGAGGGTATCTACAGGATGTAGACGCAGATTCAGTCAGATAAGTAATGTCCATGTATGTAACACCAGACGGCACCAAGCAGCAGAATGTGGAGTGCAGCTCTGGAGTATAATAACGTAAATGTAAACTCAAGGAATCATTACAGTAAGTAATATGTCCATGTTTGTACACAATGAACTGCAAACCAGCAGCAGAATATTGGGGTGCGCCTCGGAAGTAATAATACAGGATGTAACTCAGGATCATACAGGATAAGTATGCCATGTATGTCCACAATGACTGCAAAAACAGCAACAGAATAGTGAGTGCAGCTCTGGAGTTAATACAGGATTTTAACTCGTGTACATACATGATATTACTTATCCTGTACTGATCCTGAGTTACATCCTGTATTATACTCCAGAGCTGCACTCACTATTCTGCTGCTGGTGCAGTCACTGTGTACATACATGACATTACTTATCCTGTACTGATCCTGAGTTACATCCTGTATTATACTCCAGAGCTGCACTCACTATTCTGCTGCTGGTGCAGTCATTGTGTACATACATGACATTACTTATTCTGTGAACCCCATTTAAAAAAATGAATTCATTTCATGTTTTCTTTCTACAATAGACCTTAACCCTTGATGATACCTGGGATGTATTGTACCCTTGGGTGTGTGCTGCTTGCTCGAATTCGGTGAAATCGCTGTATATTTCCGCCATACTGCTCTTGGCCGCGTCGCCACTTTAATTCGCTGCTGAGAGCCGCAGCTACATTGGGTACATGATCTCGGCTGCCTGTCTAATGATGTGTAGTCTCTAACTGTCCTTGAATCCACCGGCTCACACTGTGCTATTGAAGTAACGCAGCGGCTCTAGAACGCGCTGGTATAAAGGGGATTCATTATAGCGGAATATATGTATGAGGAGGGGGCGATGGGTCCTCGAGTTTCATCACAGACAATGCTGTATCGGAGACATATGGTTCTTACATAGGTAGTGAAATATCACCTAAATCGCACTGTTTCATCCTGAGCCTCCTGGTTCACGAATAGAATTACAGACTGACTGTGAAGACTGACACTTGTATTTCTGCAGAACTGAAAGATTAATAGAATGCATACATGGATTTTTGTGGTATCTAGATCAGATAGGTGACCTTGGATACGACACTGATCTGTGTACGGTGTAATCTTCGTGTACTGTAGCGCACTTGCTAGGGGAATATCACTCATTGTAAGAGGTGTATAAAACCCTACAAGGGGACATTGGACGGCTAGGGGGGCGTTAAACAAGATAGAATTTTACTGTCTTGTACTTGACAAAGGGTGCCTGTACACACCATAGAGAATCAGCTCTGGGTGTCCAACGGGCCGGACAGTAGTAACTCCAGACTGTATCTGATGGCTGTCTTGCCGCAGAGAAGATATCCACGGAATAACGCACCTGTATACAGGTCGCAGATTAAATCAGCAGCAGGATTACCCGGCAGCATTGGCCAGAGATCTATGTTTCCCCTAAGGAGATCCTAATGGTGTTTACACTCACCGGCCACTTCAATTTAGTGGACACTGTCACAACTGCTCGTTAACCTGACTTTCTAATCAGCAAACTATGGCGCGCGTGCATTAGCAGGTAGACATGGCTCAAAGGACAATACTCTGCGTGTCTCCCGAGCATCAGTAGGGGGAAGAACAGTGATTTGATGGCAGTTGTGAACGGACTGGTTTGTTGGTGGCCAGTAATGCGGCCTTGGTCTGAGTATTTCAAGATAACTGCTGATCTACTGGGCTTGTCCGCACAACCATCTCTGGGTGTAACAGAGATGGGCCGAAAAAGAAAAATACATCCAGGGAGCGGGCAGTGATCTACGTGGGCGGAAATCCTTGGTCTCGATCGTCCAGAGTGCTCAGAGGGAAGGGCAGACGCGGGTTCGAAGCTGATCGAAAGCCTAACAGGTGTTGACCCAAATTCCACGACCCGTTACAACCAAGGTAGGCAGAAGACAATCGCGAACGCACAGTACGTCCAACTTTGAGGCAGATGGGCTATCAGCAGCAGAAGACCCCACCGGGTGCCACTCCTTCAGCTAAGAACAGGAAACTCGAGGCTACATTGCACAGCTCATCGAAATTGGACAGTAGAAGATTGGAAAAACGTTGCCTGGTCTTATAGTTCTCGGTGTTCTGCTTCGACATTGGTCATGTAGGGGTCAGAAGTTTTGGTCGTCGTCAACACAACTGAATCCTAGGATCCACTGCCTTGTATCAGCGGCTCATGCTGGTGGGGGTGGTGTCATGAATCCATCCTGCCTGTATCACGGGTCAGCTTGTGTGATCCCTGGTGTCATGGATCCATCTCCGTGTATCAGCGGGTCAGCTGGGGTTGCTGCTATTCTCTCATGGATCCATCCTGCCTTGTTATCAGCGTGTCAGAGCTGGCTGGTAGGTGGTGTCATGGTCCATCCTGCCTTGTCATCAGCATGTCAGGGCTGGTGGTGGTGGTGTCATGGTTCTTTGGCCCCCTTGGTACAACGCCACAGCCTACCTGAGTATTGTTTGCTGAGATGTCCATCCCGTTATGCGCACATTTACCTGTAACATCTGATGCTACTTCTGCACATATATAATGTGCCATGTCAGAAAGCTGGAATCATCTCAGACTGTTTCTTGAACATGACATGAGGTCACTGGACACAAATGGCCTCCCAGTCACCAGAATCTCAATCAATAGAGCATCTTTGGGATGTGGTGGACGGGAGTTCCGCATCATGGTGTGCACCGACAAATCTGCGGTAAACTGTTGATGCCATCATGTCAATATGGACCCAAATCTCTGAGGAGCGTTCCAGCACCTTGTTGTATCTATGCCCCGAATAAATTGAGGCAGTTCTGAAGGCAAAAGTGGGTCCAACCCGTTACTACATGGTACCTAATAAAGGTGGGCGCTGAGTGAGTGTGTGTGGATGTGTATATATATATAAGTTTTTGTAGGTTGTTAGTAGCTTGAGGCTGTTATATATGGATTTTTATATGTGCAGGAGTATTAACACTGAGGACTTGTCCCCCACACTGCTGTGCCTGCAGCTGGTTTTAGTTTTGTCCTGGAGAAATTGTTTAAATGTTGTTATCTAAGCAGCAGGGATGTGAAAAATTGATTATAGCACTGGGGGCATGTCAATCACAACTGATGACTTACCATGCTGTCGGGCCACAGCAGTGTTATATATTTTCCATGCGAGAGATGTGGTCGAATCATACCTTGTGTATGTTGGTAGTGGGGGGGGGGGGGGGGGGGGGGGGGTAGCAGCAGGACTGTGATATACTGGAATTATATTCCTGATTGTAAAATAGGGGTGGGTCTCCTCGCATGCTGTACGGCGGTCCCCTACTTAAATAACACGCAAATTCATACGACCCCTATTTACAAACGGATCCTCGGATTGGTAACTACTGTACTTTAGACCTCGGCTACAATAAACATCTGTAACATTCTAAAATTGATGTCGTATGAATCTTTAGTGCTTATCCTGTTCTTATACTACTCCAAAAAAATTCTTGCTTGGGCTACAAGTATACAGTAACAGTTCCGACTTGCATACAAATTCAACTTAAGAGCAAACCTACAGACCCTATCTTGTATGTAAGCACCTTATTCTGTATCTCTTATGTGCTTGTGTTATGTTTGCCTTCTGCGAGATTTTGTAATAAGACCTTTGTCTAAGTTGGTAGTAGCAGCAGGGACTTGTGATCTATTGACTTTATATTCCATGATTGTAATTATCTCCAATGCACTTTGCTGGGTGCTCACTGCTGTGCTCTGTGCTCCCTGCAAGTTATTATCATAAGCTCGCTATTATTCTTTTCTTACTATTTCTTCGTGTGAGCATCAGAACTGTTATCAATGGATATGATTTCTCACATTGAGCTGATGGTGTGCCTCACACTGCTGTCCTATGCCTCTCCGCAGATGATACCGCTCACAAAGGCCCCTCCCCTCTACTCTAAATCGAACAAACCTTTATTTATTGGCCGAATCCGCCCAGCTTTTCTTTAGAGTGCTGGGCTGTGAGCAGTTCCATTGTTACAGAGCACATTTAGTGAAGGAGCTTTTTGATGTACACTCGGAGCATGTCCTCACCTGCACTGTGCTCTGGGATTACACCTTGAGCCCCTCCCTTTGTTCTGAGTAAACCAGGCTTCTGATTGGATCATCGTCACATAGACGCCAGATTGAGTGGTTTTATTCGTTATATTTTTAATTCAAGAATGTGAGGTTCATATACAAAGTTGTAAAAAGTGATTACAAATGTTTGCAATCACAGGACTGATCAGTGGATCTCCTAGAGAGGGGATATCCACCACTGAAGGACATTTGTGGAGAAACAGAGGGCGCATTATCTTGTATAAGGCAGAAGTATGCAAACCTTTATGGAGAGAGGAAGGGGTTTTAGAGCATTGCATGCAAAGACGACAGCAGTGTGAGGAAAACTCCGTACAGAGCCTAGCCCGTTCTTTTTGTGCCGCTTATATCTTTATGTATAGTAGTGTTGGCTGTATAACATTTAAGGGAATTACACCAGGATGAAGATTGTAAACCACACTAGCTGTGTAATTCCCCCTCGACACCAGATCCTCTTCTTGTAGCTTCTTAAGGGGTGTTTCCACAGCACAAGATAGTCCCCTTATCCTGTGGATGGCCAACTTGCTGATCCTGGGGCTAAGTTATGAGGGGAAAACTAGGGGTCCTGAAGGAGTCCCATTGTCATCTTCGGACCCCTCGTCGCTCCGTCAGACTAATGGACAGACTGCCGCACTGACTCGTTTCTGCTCCATTAATCTTTCTGAAGCTTACGGGGGGTGTGGATGGAGGTACACTGGGCCCCATTGGACCGCTCGTTTCATGATCATGTGGGGGTCTCATCAATGACCTGCTTTTTCCAAAAAAAATTGTTGCAGTAGGACAATAAGCTTGATGGCGCCTCTAGGGTCCATGACATCTCTTTAGCCGTAGCCCTCGGCTCTTTGCATATTTATTTTCCTGTTTTTTTTTTTTTCAGTGGCTTGAAGAGCTAGAAACAAGAGCCGAACCTAGAGCAAGTGCACCCACCATATGTAATTGTTACAGTCTCATATCCTTCATCCGGTGGTAAATTTTCTTTAACACTTAAAGCTCCCCACACTTCATAGGAGGGCCTTGGATTCTTGGCACGTATACTTCCATACCCCGGCTCGGTGGACCTGGGCTGTATAACTGTATACCCTGTCTGTGGTGCCATGGGGCGAGGGCATTGAGCGGCACTAATTCTCAGAAGTGAATTTCCCTTTATCACGCGCTCAGTTTTTTATGGGAAAGAGCTCGGGCGATCACAACGGGATCCTCTCTGATCCGGGACGCTTCTGGTGTCGCCCTAATCAAAAGAGTCAGCCTGGTGACAGAGCCGGGACTTGCTTGCATGTAATGATCATGTATCTGGAGCTGTCGCCCCACCCCCTTATGAGACCCCTTATGGAATCCCATAGGACACTGTTCTTATTTCCTGCTCCTTTTAATACCGGGATTGGGTCCTGGTTTCCCCAACGCTCCGGGTCGCTGGGTTACCTTCTTGTTCACACCCCTGTAAGGGCTCATTCAAGGGATTTAAAGGCAATTGTATATAGGGAGATTGGAAATAGACTTTACACTGGGCTCCATAGAATGGAAGCACAATTCCATATGATCCAATCCTAATGGTAACACTACTGGATTTTGTGCTCCCCTCTATGGATTCTGGCCCAATACCCACTCAGGTTCATATGTCCCCAGTTGTTCACCCCTCTATTCGTCGATTCACATATTTAGAACCGGAGAAGCACATTGCACTTATATCTTACCCTGCCCCCAAAAATACCAAAATAGGGCATGTTCCAGTATATAAACGATAAAAACATTATTCATAAAAGACTCAAAAACTTACCCATGCGTTCTCGAATGCTAATTTTTGCGTTAAAATTCAATTGAAACAAACTTTTGAATTGCATTTTATAAAACCTAAAATACCTTTAATTGGCCTTTTTTCACATGCTGCTGCGTTGAAATCTTGCAAAAAATTCTAAAATTTTTTGTGAGTTTTTATGCCATGTTATTTATTATTTCATTCTGACAAGGGTTAATGCAAATTTTACCTTTGAATCCAATTTCGGTGGAACTTGATGACCGTCGAATACATGTTCGAGAAAAAACTTGGGGGCCATTATTGGGGTCCAAGTGTCATTTTAAAAAAGAAAAAAGAAAAAACTAAAAATCTGATTAAAACAAAAGTGCTTCTGTCTTTCTTTACTGTCATTTTTATGTAAAAGTTTTTTTGAAAAGACTGATTCTTTCTGAATTTTGCGTGTGGGGGTGGCACCTATATTTTGTACAGAAAAAAAAATACATCTTGAAAAAACGTATATTTGTAATTCAGGCACATGGAGGAGATTTTGGTAGAGGAGTGTATCCCCCAGCCCGTATATAGTTTGGGAATGATTGTCGGCCCGGTCAGCCTTCCTCCACGCAACCCTCCTTATGGTGACCTTGAGAAGAGTTAATGACTGATAGAATTTCGGATGTTGTTATTGATGGAGCCGGGATAGAATCTGGATGATACACGAGAAGATCGAGCCCGCGCGCCCCCCCCCCCCCCCACCCTTCCCCTACAACTCCTTCTGCCTCCGAGCTTAGCCATCAAAGAGCAGAGCTCTCTCCGTCTCTCCCTGACCCTTCTCGTTTGGCATTTCTGTCCTTGCTTTCCTATTCCTGGCACACACAGGCAGCACACCCTCATCCACACAACACCGGCACACTAGAGGGGCGAGAGGGGGGCACCCCACCTAACTCCCCAACCAAAGGCGCGCGTGGCCAGCAGCATCTCCTCACATCCAACCCCCGACCTGATGTCTTCACTAGACACTGTCTTGACCCCCCCCCCCCCAAACACCCTCCGCCTTTCGCCCAACCTCGCGCTCCTCCTCCCCACATGCTGTCTCTCCGTCACAACCCCTCCTACCTTCTGCCTCTACTGTTTGCAGGCTGGTGCTACAGCGGCGTTCCTAATTCCCTCTTATCCCCAGGGTTTTGTGAATAATCACCGCTGAGAAGCATTGGAAGGGCTGCTCTGCTGAGGAGATGAAGATATGAATTGTGCCATATTTCACGTCTAAGACTATAACCGGGTCACGGTGCCGCGGTTGATGAGAATCAAGCGGAAGGAGACAGATCCGGTACCTTTCCTAATCTCCTCCTTATGTCTATTCTACCGTTTCAGGTTTGGGGGTTCTTGGTAGTTTGAACTTTATAAACAATGCATGTCAATGGAGCAGCTACCTCAGTGGACATGAAGGTCCTCTTCTGTCTCTCCTATGGTCCTGTAGGTGACCTCGGTAAGTCACGCACGAGGGTCCCGTTTTGTTGACTCAGGGGCAGTCGATTGGAAAGCGTCGCATGTCATATGCAATACTGGATCTCCGTGCACTTCATCCAGCTACGTGACTGTGATCTTCTGATCTGTATTGATTAATTGTTAGACTCTTAGATCGTTTTGGACCAGCCGAGTAACTTGACACAACTATTAGTAGAAACAGAAGAATGCGCTTTAACCCTTTCATGACACCACTGGAACTGAATCCCCGTGTTGGTAAGGAGCCTAGCCTTGACGTTGATGTGAAGGAAATTAGGAGGGGGTTGGGGGCATGTCACCCTTTATATCAGACCCCAATTTAGCACTGTTCGTATTCACTGCATGGTTCCCGGATCGTGGTCACTCGGGATCAGGTGAAATAATTTACGTCACATCTGTCTCGCCAACCTTGTCCTTATGCAAGTTATGGCGGAGGGGGAGGGAAGAGTTAAACTTTTCGATGCCATTTAAGACTGATGGCATCCATCATCGGTCCTTGTCCATTAACTCTTCTGGCACCGGTGACAGGCGCAGGGGTGTGTGGTCGATGATTATGAAGGGGGCAGTGCAGTGCGCGCCTATGACTCTGAGCACTGCTAATCCCCCCTTTCCCCTTAACATCCTCCCAGGGTGATATATATCGGAGCCACTTAACCTCCCGGACATGACACATTCTGCCTGTGCTCTTCGACGCTGTCACATGACTTCGTTTTTGGCCATAGCATATGGACCTTTTTGCAGTCCGGTTTAATGGGCTATGATCTATTACCCTGGGTATCTAGATCAGATAGGTGACCTTGGATACGACACTGATCTGTGTACTGTATATTGCGTGTACTGAGCGCATTCTAGGGGAATAATCACTCAATGAAGGGTTAAAACCACTAAAAGGGGAGTGGACGGGGGGCTAAACATATAGATTTACTGTCTTGTACTTGACAAAGTGGAGATAGAAACGGTACAAAGGAGGTCAAACACGGGCCTTCCCCTGCTAAGTTCATCATTCAGGAGTGTAGCTCCCAAAACGCACCCTTGAAGTTCACTGCAGACGGATGTGTAAAGTTCCTAAACAAAAAAAAGAAAAAAAAAATAAAACTCACTGGCCATGAGCCTTCTCAGCTAAGACATCACTCACAATTCGGACGACTGAACCAGCTCCGGCCCAGTGGTGTGGCGAGAAGATAAAGACCATAACAGGCTCTCCGACTCCCCGCCCTTGTCTCTCCTTCTGGAAGGCTGCCAGGGGTCCCTGCCTGTCTGTCCCCAGGAAAAAGATGCGATAGCAACCTCTCCCGCCGAATCTCTACAGTCGATGCACTTTTCCCTCTCCCTAAGTACCTCCGGACGCCCCTTTGCAAACGCTGTTCCCCAGGACGCCCAGGAATAAAAAATCTCAGGTAACCCCCCATTGGCCCCATGAGCAGTGACAGCTCACATAGCGCAGGCTTAGGGACGCCCCCCCTGGCCGGGTCAGACAGGTCGCGGCAGCCAAACCCGCCCAGCAAACAAACACCCCTGCCTCAGCCACCATTCACCACCCCAAGCATGTCATCTCACACTATGTCCATTACTGCCTCGTTCTCCTGCATCCTCACACCAGCACTGGGCCTTGAGGACCTGGGTTGCTCGCGTCACCTGGGCATCGGGGTAGAGGCCACCTCCCATAGGCTGAGACAGCCCTGAAAAGCGGCATGCTCCAACCCCGATCTTAAATGTCCCTCTGCCGTAATGTTTCATTAACCCCTTTGTTCCAGTATTTTTTTTATATATCAATTTCTGCTCTGCTGCCTCGCATGGGCATCAATGAGTCCTAGAACGTTGCTCAGACGTTGCAGACGAACATCCGGACCAGTACTACATTTTTGTTCCCTCTCAGGGTCGGTTGATGCAATGCAAAACAACACTTTCCTGCAGCCTTTGAGCTCTTCAGCTGTTCGGGACTGCTCTGGAAAGCGGCGCGCCACCGGGTCATCGCGCAAGCAACCCCATCACACCTACGCCTCCTTGCTCCCTCGGAGTGCTGCATGCAGAACTTCTACAGTGCTAGAGGGTGCCTTAACCTAAACAGAAAAAGAGTGAGCCCACGGCCGGAACCGGCCACTACAGCAGCCCCTGGCACGGGCCAGCCCCCAACACACCCCTCTCCGTAGAAGAAAAAAACAAAACCCTCCGCCTGGGGAGCCACAGTACCAGGTTACCTTGCTCGTGAGCAATTCGCCCTCACTGTCCGCTCTAACCCTCCGGCGATCGCTTCCCCTGCATCATCCTTGCTACTGCAAACAAGCTGGTGCCTGGCGTCCAGTCGACATGCGCACTTAAAGACCTATTGCCACTCACCCCCCACGCTGGCCGGCCGAGTGTCCAGGCTGCAGATTCGTGTGCTGGGCCTGCGGGAAAAATAACTTGGCCTACCGCAGCTGCAACACTTGCTGGCCCGCAGGGAGCCGAGGAAACAGGGAGGTTCTGTACGAACACAAAGAAATGGGCACCAGATTCCACCGCCTTGATTACGCCTTGGTGACTTCTTAGGTCTCTTCTAATCTTCTCTGTTGGTCGCACTCTGGCTATCATCACCAACGGACAAAGTTGCTGGAGGTGCAGTCTGGGACTCACTGTTCCGTGATACAATGAGGCCTTACGTCCCCCCCCCTGAGCGCCTCTGTTCCTCACTTTCCTCCTCCAGTTGGCAAGGGCCGCACTCCTGATTATATAAACAAATGGGCTTGCCCGCAGCCCTGTTCGGTGCGAGGCCGCTGGTGGTTGGAGCCGCCACCTACGAGCACGCCAATTTCCTAGTCCTCACATCCTCCTCATCTCGCCATCATCCCCTGGATCTTGAAGCCCCTTCAGTGTTTCTACAAAATACTACTTGGCTCCTGCCATTATCAAACCTCGCCTCCATTTCTTCCAACTTTTTGTCCCGGACCGGAACCGCTGTGCTCGCGTATTAGATGTCTGTCTTCTTCCCTGCAGAGCGTTGACCTCGGCTTTTTAGTCTGTCTATGGCGTTGGAGCTAGAAAAAAAAAAGTCATATTTATTCTTTCTCTGCGAGCCCAGGCCCGCTAGGCCAGGACAATCTCGCCTTAGCGCCTCCTAGGTACCAGTCCTCACCGCTTTCCACGCATCCTTCGTTACTCACGGCTGGTGCTCAACAATCCTGGGAGACCATATATTGGGAAGCAGAAACTCCCGGCCTTCAGATCAAAGCCCCATTATCTTTTTATGCACCCTACAAAACAGGTAGCACCCAGCTTTCACGAGCTGAGCACCACCCCTGTCCCGCACACAAATACAAAATCCAGCGGTCCAGTGAGAGCACTGCGGCTGAGGGAGGGTCCTTCCGCTAGATCTTCTGTGTTCGGAACCTGGCCGGCTTCCCTAATGGTCTCCTGGGGGTAAAACATAGGCCTGAGGTTCAACAGTTCGCCTACCGTTCCTTGGGACTTCGCGGACACGATCCTCTTACAGGCCCCCGTCGGAGATAGCAGGTGGCCGGTAACTGGACCTTCTTCCTCCCCCCGCTCGGCGCTAGGTCCGGAAAGGCAGGACATCCTGGATTTTCCGGTTGTCATGTCAGTCATCGGGCCCACGAGTAGTAACCCCCCTCCTCCTCCCTGAGGGAGGAGTGAGAGGCAGGCCAGCGGGTGGGCATTGGTCTTCACCATACGGTGCGTGCGGAGGCTTTCAGCAGCACACAATCCCACACCCTTCAGATAGCACACGCCATCAACGGGTCAGAAGTCAGGATTCCCACACCACTGTGCTTCTTGGTGTCAGGTCAGTTGTGTACATACGCTCATTACATTACTTATCTCTTGTACTCGATCGCTAGTTTACAGTCCTTGTATTAGTACCCCAGAGCCGTGCACTCACTATTCTGTCTGCGTGGTGGCATGGCGTCATTGGGGGAACATAACATGACAGGAGCTATATCACTGTACTAATCCTGAGTACCCCCTCTCCGGTTTCACTATCATGCCCCAAAGCTGCACTCACTATGCTGCTCTGGTGCGTCACTGGAACATACTGACCTTACGTATCCTGTACTTAGCCTGAATTTACCTCATGAATATTAGTACGCACCATAGCTGCACTCACATTCTGCTGGGCGGCTGCCGGGTCCTTGTGTACATACATGTGAATTACTTATCCTGCTACTGATCACGATTACATCCGGTCGATCCACCAGACAACACAAAAGCCTGCACTCATTACTTCTGCTGCTTGCGTGTCATATCCGCTTTGGTACATACATGACACGTTACGTGCCTGTACGACTCACTGAGTGACATCGGTTATACGCCCAGCAGCGCACTTTCCCTATCTCGTGTCTTCGCGTGGTGCAGTCATTCGTGTACAGACTGACATTATTATCCTGTACTTAGCCTGAAAGGTTACTGCCTTAATTACGTCTCCAGAGGGAGGGCAGTGGGGGGGGGGGGGGGGGGAGGGCGACTCACGCTACTCTGCTGCTGCATTCGTGCAGTCCTCTCGGGTACAGACATGACATCGTACTCCGTTGGATACACTGATTCCTCTGATTTACATCCTATATTCAATGAGACTCTAGAAAGCTGCACGCACTAGTCTGCTGCGGTTGCATCATTGTGTACATACATGACATTACTTATCCTGTACTGATCCCTGTATATTACATCCCTGTTAATTAATGACTCCAAAAGCTCGCACTATACACATGCTGCTGCGCATGCAGTCATTGTGTACATCATTGACATGAACTATTCCTTTACGGCCATCCTGGTTCTCCGTAGTTATACTACCAGGAGCTGCGCCCTCACGGATTCTGCTGCTGGGCGCGGCATTGTGGACCATCATGACATTACTCTTACTCGCAGGTGACTGAGCCTGGAGTTTTGACATCCTCGTATCTACATACACCCTAGAGTCTGCACTTCTCACCTATTCTGTCTTGCTTGGGTAGCAGTCCAACTGTGATCCCGACCTGCCCAAATAACTCTATTCCTGGACTGCAGCCGGAGGTACATCCTGTAGGTAGACCCCAGAGCCTGCACTCACGAGTCTGCGGGGCGGGGCAGGCACGGGGAAGTGGGACGTACGGACATTACTACCACGTACGAGCTCGGATGACCTCCTGTATAAAGAGACTCCAGAACGGCAACCCACGCTAGCGACTGCTGCGGGAGGGAAGTCTGCTCCTGGGGGACGCGACAGGACATGGGGCTTATCTCGGGACGGGAGCCGGTAGGGACAGCCAGGGAGGATACGACCACGAGCTGCACTCACGGTCTGCGGCTGCGTGGCACTGCGCGAGTAGGGGGGGTCACCAGGGACAGCGACAGTACTCGGGGCGGTGACAGCCCATCTGAAACGAAAAAGGAAGGCAGTGCATGGGGGTTCGCTGGCAAAGACAAGAGACCGGAACAGGGCGCGTGAGGATTACCGGGGGGGATGTAGGGCGGGGGGACGGGCCCGTTGGAGGGGGGTGTGGCGTGCGGCCCGCAAAAAGTCACAAAAAAAAGGCGGGGAAAGCGCGGGGAGATCTGCGGCTGCATGCTCGTCGGGTCTCTCGTGGGCCGTCGGTGCGGCCAGTGAATGGCGCGGGGGAGAGGCCGCAGCGAGAGCAGGGGGAGGGGACGAGGACTCGCTATCCGAGCGAAGGACGGGAGGACGCTCAACGGGCGCTTAGAATCACGAGCCACACGTGTGCTAGGGGGGGGAAGTAACGGCACAACGGCTCGAGAACCGCGGGTATAATAGGGGATGCAGGATGAACGGAATAGACGTAGAGGCGGGCGGGACGATCGGGCCTCAATGTGGCATCACGGACATCGCGGGAGCGGCAGACACCATATGGTCGTACATTGGGATGGTCCGAATGATCACCGAGATCGCACAGGGTGCGAGCCGGAGCACGCCTGGTGGCCTACATACTGAATTACAGACTGACGATGAAGACTCGACACCGCGGAGGGGCGTGGTGGGGTGGGTGGGGAGCACAAAGTGGGGGGTAAGTTATAGTCAACGAAAGATAGAGAGAAGGCAACATGGATGGGGGGGAATATCCTAGATCAGAGAGGGACCTGGGAGCCGACCGGATCTGTGGACTGTAAATTGCGGGTGTCGGACGCGCAGTTCTAGGGAATAATCACTCAAATGAGAAAAGTAATACCACACTAAAAAGGGGAGTGGACGGGGGGCTAAACATATAGATTTACTGTCTTGTACTTGACAAAGTGGTGCCTGTCCCCTATAGAGAGCAGCTCTGGGGTGTCCAAGGGCACGGACAGTAAGTAGCTCCAGACTGTATTGATGGCTGTCTGCACCGCAGAGACAGATATCCACGGATACAGCACACTGTATACAGGCAGCATATGGGAAACCATCAGCAGGAATTACCCGGCAGACATTCAGCCAGAGATCTATGTTGTCCCTAAGGAGATACAGTATATGTGTATATACACTCACCGGGCAGATGGGCTACAGCAGCAGAAGACCACACCGGGTGCCACTCCTTTAAGC
Organism: Engystomops pustulosus; assembly: GCA_019512145.1. Taxonomy (NCBI): domain Eukaryota; kingdom Metazoa; phylum Chordata; class Amphibia; order Anura; family Leptodactylidae; genus Engystomops; species Engystomops pustulosus. The sequence continues at coordinate 15,581 of WNYA01002234.1, forward strand.
TAAGAACAGGAAACTGAGGCTACAATTTGCACAAGCTCATCGAA
>WNYA01002234.1:16594-45959 GCA_019512145.1 Engystomops pustulosus
ATAAAGCTGGAATCATCTCAGACTGGTTTCTTGAACATGACAATGAGGTCACTGGACACAAATGGCCTCCACAGTCACCAGATCTCAATCCAATAGAGCATCTTTGGGATGTGGTGGAACGGGAGATTCGCATCATGGATGTGCAGCCGACAAATCTGCGGTAACTGTGTGATGCCATCATGTCAATATGGACCAAAATCTCTGAGGAGCTTCCAGCACCTTGTTGTATCTATGCCACGAAGAATTGAGGCAGTTCTGAAGGCAAAAGGGGGTCCAACCCGTTACTAACATGGTGTACCTAATAAAGTGGCCGCTGAGTGTGTGTGTGTGTATGTGTATATATATATATAGTTTTGTATGTTGTTAGTAGCTGCAGGACTGTTATATATGGATTTATATTGCAGGATTTTAACACTGAGGACTTGTCCCCACACTGCTGTGCTCTGCAGCTGGTTTTATGTGTTGTACCTGGAGAAATGTTTAAATGTTGTTAGTAGCAGCAGGGATGTGAAAATGGATTATAGCACTGGGGGCATGTCAACACACTGATGTACTCCATGCTATCTGCAGCCAGTGTTATATATTGTCCATGGAGAGATGTGTGATCATACCTTTGTGTATGTTGGTAGTAGCAGCAGGACTGTGATATATGGATTTATATTCCTGGATTGTAAAACTAGGGGTGTCTCCTCGCACTGCTGTACAGGCGGTCCCCTACTTAAGAACACTCAACTTACATACGACCCCTAGTTACAAACGGACCTCTGGATTTTGGTAACTTACTGTACTTTAGACCTAGGCTACAATAAACATCTGTAACAGTTATAAATGATGTCTGTAATGAAGCTTTAGTGCTAATCCTGGTTCTTATAACGACCCAAAAAATTCTGGCTGGGGCTACAATTATAAAGTATACAGTTCCGACTTGCATACAAATTCAACTTAAGAACAAACCTACAGACCCTATCTTGTATGTAAGCACCTGTATTCTGTGATCTCTTTGGCTTGTGTTATGTATTGCCTCTGCAGAGATGTGTAATAAGACCTTTGTCTAAGTTGGTAGTAGCAGCAGGACTGTGATATATTGATTTATATTCCATGATTGTAATTTCTCCAAATGCACTTTGCGTGTGTGCTCACTGCTGTGCTCTGTGCTCCCTGCAGAGTTATTATATAAGCTGCTAGTAGCATCAGAACTGTGAGCAATGGATTAATATTCCAACATTGTAGCTGATGGTGTGTCCTCACACTGCTGTTTCCTATGCTCTCCGCAGTGATCCGCTCCAAAGCCCCTCCCCTCTACTCTAAATGAAACCTTTAGTATTGGACCAGAATCCTGTCCCAGCTTTTCTTTAGAGTGGCTGGGCTGTGGAGCAGTTCAGTGTTACAGAGCACAGTTAGTGATAGGAGCTTTTTGATGTACACTAGGAGCATGTCCTCACACTGCTGTGCTCTGGGATTTACACCTTGAGCCCCTCCCCTTTGTTCTGAGTAAACCCAGGCTTCTGATTGGATCATCGGTCACATAGACCAGAGAGGAGTGGTTTTATATTCGTTATATTGTTTATTCAAAGAATGTTGAGGTTCATATACAAAGTGTAAAAAGATTGATACAAATGTGTAGCAATCACAGGACCTGATCAGTGTGATCTCTCTAGAGAGGGGATATACCACTAGAGGATGTTTGTGAGAAACAGAGGGGCCGCAATTACTGTATAGGCAGAGTATGCAAACCTCTATGGAGAGAGGAGGGGTTTTAGAGCATTTCATGCAAAGAGCACAGCAGTGTGAGGACAGCTCCGTACAGAGCCTAGCCCTTCTTTTTGTGTCTCATATATCTTTATGTATAGGTAGTGTTGGCTGTATACATTTAAAGGAAATTACCACCAGGATGAAGGATTGTAAACCAAGCACTAGCTGGTGTATTCCCCCTCTGACCAGATCTGCTCTTCTTTTAGCTTCTTAAAGGGGTTTTCCCACGAGCACAAGATAGTCCTTATCCTGTGGATAGGGCCTAACTTGCTGATCAGTGGGGGTCTAAGTGATGAGGGGAAAACTAGGGGTCTGAAGGAGTCCCATGTACATCTGTCGGACCCCTCGTCGCTCCGTCAGACTAATGGAGCAGACTGCCGCACGTGACTGTTCTGCTCCATTAATCTTTATGAAGCTGAGCGTGGGGTTTGATGGAGGTACATGGGACCCCATTGGACCGCTCGTTTTCATGATCTGTGGGGGTCTCATCAATGACCTTCTTTTTCCAAAAAAAATTTTTGCATTATGAAAATAAGCTTGAGGGGCTCTAGGGTCCATTGACATCTATTGAGCCTGGAGCCCCTCAGGCTCATTTGCATAATTTTTTCTGTGTTTTTTTTTTTTCAGGGGCTGAAGAGCTAGAAGAAGAGCAGAACCTGAGAGAGAGGACACACAACAATATGTAATTGTCAGGCTCATAATCCTTCATCCTGGTGGTAAATTTTCTTTAACAATTAAAGACCCCACACTATATGAGGGCCTTGGATCTGTGCACTGTATACATCCATCCCCGGCTCTGTGGACTGGACTGTATACTGTATACCCTGCTCTGTGTGCCATGGGGCGAGGGGCATGGAGCGGCACTAATTCTCAGAAGTGAATTTCCCTTTAATCACAGCGCTCAGTTTTTAATGGGAAAGAGCTCGGGGCGATCACACGGGATCCTCTGATCCGGAGACGCTTTGGTGTCGCCTCTAATCAGAAAGAGTCGCACCTGGTGACAGAGCCGGGGACTGGCTGCCATTGTAATGAGTCATTTATCTGGGAGCTGTGCCCCACCCCCTTATGGAGACCCCCTTATGGAATCCCATAGGACACTGTTATTATTATCCTGCTCCTTTAATGCCGGGATTGGGTCCTGGTTCCCCAACTCTCCGGGTCTCTGGGTTACCTTCTTGTCACACCCCTTTAAGGGGCTCTCAAGGGATCTTAAAGGCAATGTTATAGGGAGGATTGGAAATAAGACATTTACACTGGGCTCCATAGAATGGAGCAAAATTCCAGTAATGATCCAATCCTAATGGTAACAATACTGGATTTGTGCTCCACTCTATGGGATTCTGGCCCAATAACCCATTCTCAGGGTCTATATGTCACCCAGTTGTCACCCCTCTATTCGTCAGATTCCATATTTAGAACCGGAGAAGCACATTGCACTATATAGTCTTAACCTGCCCACAAAAATACCAAAAATAGGGCATGTTCCAGTATATAAAAGATAAAAACATTATTCCATAAAAGACTCAAAAACTTTACCCAGCTGTCATCGAATGCAAATTTTTGCTTTAAAAAATTCAATTGAAACAACAATTTTGAATTGCATTTTATAAAGAAAATACTTTTAATGCCTTTTTTCACATGCGGCTGCGTTGAAAATCTTGCAAAAAATTCTAAAGATTTTTTTGTGAGTTTTCTGCAATTTTTTTTTATATATTTCAATTCTGACAATGGGGTAATGCAAATTTTACATTTTAATCCAATTTCGGTGGAAAATTGATGACTGGGTGATATACATGTCGAGAAAAAACTTGGGGGCCTTATTGGGGTACAAGGTCATTTAAAAAAAAAAAAAAAAAAAAACATAAAAATTGATTTAAAAAAAAGTGCTTCTGTCTTTCTGGGGCGATGCTAGTTTTTTTTTTGTTTTTTTTTAACAAAAATTGTCAATTTTGCTGATGTTGTTTTGTGGGGGGATGTAAATTTTTGAAAAGTGATTGATTTTTGATAATTGACGGGCAATGTCATTTTTTTTATACAAATTTTTGAGAAACAATTTTTCAGAATTTTGTGGTGGGGTGCTAATTTTTGCAGAAAAAAAAAATAGACATTTTTAAGAAAAATGTAGATTTTTAATTTCAGGGCACATGGATGAGATTTGGGTAGAGGAGTGTATCCCACCAGCCCCGGATATATTTTGGGTATTGTCTGGCCCGGTCAGCTTCCTTCCACGCACCCTCCTTATGGGTGACCTTGGAAGAGTTAATGACTGATAGAATTTCGGATGTTTTATTGATGGAGCCGGGGAATAGAATCTGGATGAGAGCACGAGAAGTCGAGCCCGCGCCCCCCCCCCCCCCCCCCCCCCCATCCCTCCCCTCAATCTCCTTCTGCCTCCTGAGGATAGCCAGCAAAGAGCAGAGCTCTCCGTCTCTCCCTGACCCTTCTCGTTGGCATTTCGGTTCCTTGCTTTCTATTCCTGGCACAAACAGGCAGCCACACACTCATCCACACAAACACGGCACACGAGAGGGGCGAGGGAGGGGGGCACACCACCTACTCCCCAAACAAAGGCTGCCGTGCCAGCAGCATCTCCGCACATCCAAGCCCCCGACCTGATGTCTCAATAGACACTGTCAATGACCCCCCCCCCCCCAACACCTCCTCCTTTCGCCCCAACCTCGCGCTCTCCTCCCCACTATGCTGTCTACTCTCACACCCCTCCTACTTCTGCCTCTACATTTTCAGGCTGGATGCTACAGCGGCCGTTCCTAATTACCTCTTATCCCCAGTGGTTTGTGAATAATCACCGCTGAGAAGCATTGAAGGGGCTGCTGCTGCTGAGGAGGATGAAGAATATGAATTGTGCCATATTTCACGTCTAAGGACATAACCTGGTCACGGTGCCGCGGTGGAGGAGAGCAGCAAGCGGAGGAGACATCTCAGGTACCTTTCCCTAATCTTCTCTTATGTCTATTTCTACGCGTTTCAGGTTTTGGGGGTTCTTGGTAGTTGACTTTATAAACAATGCAGTCATGGAGCAGCGGACCTCAGGTGGACATGAAGGTCCTCTTCTGTCTTCTCCTAGTGGTCCTGTAGGTGACACTCGGAAGTTCCCGCACTAGATGTCCTTGTTTGTTGACCAGGGGCAGTCGATTGGAAAGCGTCGCATGTCATTGCAATACTTGGATCTCCGTGCACGTTCTCCATCCTACGTGACGGTGATCTGCTGATCTGTATTGATTAGATTGTTAGCTCTTTAGATCGTTTTTGGACCAGCGATAATTGGCAACTATTAGTAGAAACAGAAGAATGCGGCTTTAACCCTTTCATGACACCAACTGGCTGAATCCCCGTGTTGGTAAGGAGCCTACCTTGACGTATTGATGTGAAGGAAATTAGGAGGGGGTTGGGGGCAGGTCACCCATTTATATCAGACCCCAATTTTAGATGTCGTATTCACTGCAGTGGTTCCCGGATCCGTCACTCGGGGATCAGGTGAAATAATGTACGTCACATCTGTACTCGCAACCTTGTCCTTAGCAAGTTATGGTGGGAGGGAGGGAGGGAAGAGTTAAAATTTTGCGAGCCATTAGACGATGGCATCCATCATCGGTCCTTGTCCATTAACTCTTCTGTGACCGGTGACAGGCGCAGGGGGTGTGTGGTCGATGATTAGGAAGGGGGCAGTGCTGCTGCCTATATGACTTGAGCACCTGCCTAAATCCCCCCATTTCCCCTTAGACAGTCCTCCCAGGGTGATGATATATAGGAGCCACTTAACGTGTCACCGGGACATGACATCATTCTGCCTGTGCTCTTCGACGCGGTCACATGACCTTCGTTTTTGGCCATAGCATATGGAACTTTTTGCAGTCCCGGTTTAATGGGCTCATGATCTATTACCCTGCTGATTGGTCATTATGACGGTATCGGGAGCTTAGAGTTGGAGCTCATCCTAATGCATTTCAATAGGTCTTGGTGCCCTGAAAAGCGTTGCCTCTAGTCCCATATTACATACAGTACATGTGCTGGTATTGGGAGCCTAGATATTAAGATATTGCTATTGCATTTCGATGGGACATCGTGACCTGAAACGCGTCACCTCAAGTCTTGTATAACCCATGACATGAGATGTCACCAGGAGCCGAGCTACGGGACTAATTCTTACTCATATTGATAGGTTATCGTGCCGTGAAACGTGTTACCTTCTGTCCTGTGTTACCTATATGTCAAGTGATGGTATCAGGAGCCTCGCTGTGGAAGTACTCATTATATAATGTCCTGTATTACCTATAGATCATAAATCAGTAGACCAGATTTTGAACTCATCTTAATACGTTTCAATGGGGCATTGTGACCTGAAACGCGTCGCCTCCAGTCCTATATTACCTATAGGACAGGTGATGGTGTCAGGATCTTTCCCATCTTTCACTGTGTCTTAATATATGCGGTGCATGCCTTCAGTCCTATATTACCTACAGGACAAGGTGATGATATCTTACACTAAGCTAATGCAGCTCAATAGATCACTATGCCCTGACATACATCATCTCCGGGGTCATATACCTCTAAAGGACAGGTTTCTGGATATCATGAACGGGACAGCTACTGGTCTCATGGGTCACCACTGCCATGAACACTGGCATCTTTGTAGTACCTAAGGGAAAGGGTTTTAGCGGTAATGGATTCAATTATTTTGAGCTCCCATGGATCATTATGCCCTGAAATGCATCACCTGTAATCCTTTATTACCTCCAGGACCAGGTCATTGTATAAGGATGCTTTAATTTTGAGACATTTTCAAGCTCTGAAATGCATTACCTGCAGTCCAATGTTAGCTTTAGGACTAGTGCTTGCATCTGGAACATAGATTTTGAGATATTCCCATGGCTCATGCCCTGAAACGCGTCACCTCCAGTCCTGTATTACCTATAGAACCTGTGGTATCAGAATCCTATATTTGGTGCTAATCCATTGGGTCACCATGCCATAAAACATGTCACCTGCAGTCCTCTAGGACAGGTGCTGGCATTAGGAGCTTAGATTTTGAGATATTCTCATGGGTCACGTGTCACCTCCAGTCCTGTGTCACCTATGGGAGCAGTGGTACCAGAACCCAGAGATCCCCTTGGGTCACCATGACATGAAACGCGTCAACTGCAGTCCCCTAGGACAGGTGCTGGCATCAGGAGCCTAGATTGTGAGCTATTCCCATGGGTCAACATGCCCTGAAATGCGTTGCCTGCAGTCCCTGACAGGAGCCTAGATGTTGAGCTGTTCCCCAGGGTCACCAAGCCCCGAATATGTCACCTGCATTACCTATAGACCTGGTGCGTGTATAATGAGACTATTTGCTTTGGTCCCCATGTCCTGAAACGCGTCGCATTCAATTCAGCGCTCTGTCATGTTGTTGTTGACCTGAAATGCAGCAGCGTTGCTTTCTTGTTTTCCTTCTGATGCCTTTAATTTTACTTGAAGCTTCATACCCCCCCTCCCCCTCCCCCTGCAATATTTCCGCTCTATTCCAGGATAGGAGTTGTTTACGCTGCAGTGAGAGATCAGACCTCGGCACAGGAGGGGTTAAATCATGCCCCCTCCGCTCGCCCCGGTAGTTGCCTTCATAGAACAGACATCCGTAGCTGATCCCGGGGAGATTAGTGTCTCATCTTCCCACTGCTGACACATGAAGGACTCCAAAGTTTCTATAGATTGTCCAATATCAGCAATCCTCTTCAAAGTCTTGTATCCTAGCAACCGGGTGCCAACCAGTGTCCAGATGATGGCACAGGGGCCATATGTCAGTGCCCGGGGGCATTTGCAGCACTTTGTTGCCCGCTTGGCACCGGCTGTACCTCCCAATTGTAACCTTCATTCTCTTTCATTTTACATCCTCTATTGCTTTGGTAAGAATGTTCATCCTGATCCACCTGTTTCATGAATGTAATGATAGTAGGAAACTACTGCGATGTTGGATGACATGACTGCACTCCACGTGACACCTGGCACATAAACAGCCTGTGACTGCTGAGGCCAGTGATTTGGATGAGGGACCCCCCCCCCAGGTAGTGGACCCCTCAGTGCTGGACCACGAGGTCCTTTCATTTGTATAACGTTATCTGCACGATGTACTTCTCCTTTAAGCGGGAGATGGAATAAGCCTGTGCTGGAGGGGCCTGGTAGCAGTCTGCTCTTCTCCGCATTCAGAAAACACGCAAGCTCAGCCGAGGGCTACACAAGAAATTATAATCCGCAGAATCCATAATATTATATTCCCCAGAATATTACAAACTCAAAATTATTCACAGGCTACGCAGCCTTAAAGGGAACCTGCCACCATTAAAACTGCAGCCCAATGTACCAGAAGTGCAGGCAGCATGTTATAGAGCAGGAGGAGCTGAGCAGTTGTGCATTGTGTCCTATCACCAGGAAGCATGTTATAGAGCAGGAGGAGCTGATCAGTTTGTGCATGGTGTCCTATCTGCAGGCAGCATGTTATACAGCAGGAGGAGCTGAGCAGATTGTACATAGTGTCCTATCACCAGGCAGCATGTTATAGAGCAGGAAGAGCTGAGCAGATTGTACATAGTGTCCTATCTGCATGCAGCACATTATAGAACAGGGGGAGCGGAGCAGATTGTATATAGTGTCCTATATGCAGGGAGCTTCTTATCGAGCATTAGGAACCAAGCAGATTGTACATAGTGTCCTATCTGCAGGTAGTATGTTATAGAGCAGGAGGAGCTGAGCAAATTATATATTGTCCTGCTTGCAAACAGCATGTTATAGAGCAGAAGGAGCTGAGCAGATTATATATAGTGTCCGATCTTCAGGCAACATGTTATAGAGCAGGAGCAAATAAGCAAATTTTATGGTATCCTATATGCAGGCAGCATCTTATAGAGCATAAGAAGCAGAGCAGATTGTACATAGTGCCCTATCTGCAGGCAGCACATTATATTGCATGAGGAGCTGAGCCGATTGTACAAAGTGTCCTATTAACAGGCAGTATGTTATAGAGCAGGAGGAGCTGAGCAGATTATACAGTGTCCTATCTGCAGGCAGCATGTTATAGAGCAGGAGGAGCTGAGCAGATTATACAGTGTCCTATCTGCAGGCAGCATGTTATAGAGCAGGAGGAGCTGGCTGTCACCCAACTTTCCCAACAGCTTCAGTTTTTGATGTGAATGGACGTCTCAAGGACTTGGATTTTAAAAAAAAACCTATTTTGGAGGGAAAAGCGCTTTCAGGGCAAGACCTAAGCCGTGTAAGATGCCAGACGGACGGGAAGACGCTCATCCGAGCGCTGCCAGCACGTAAGTGACTCCTTCTTCCGGGCTGCGATTACCTCTGTGGCCAAGGACATCAGCGCAATGATCCGCACATTAATTAAGAATTATTAGATCCTGATTGAGCGGCTCCTGCATCACCTCTGCAAGGAAGAAGGAGGCGAGAGAGGAGGAGGAGGGGGACAAACCTGGACTACAATGTATCCGGCACTGCACAATACAAAAAGATTCCACAATTCCAGGACATTGAAACAATTCCCCAAAAATGTAAATATTTTTAAATCTCTATTTATTCCTTTTTGTTACTGGTTACTTTCTAGATTTTGTTACATTAAGAACAAAAGTCGCTGAAGATTCCGACTATAAACCCTGGACAGGTATTGTCTGATTTTTAGGAGAAAATAAGAAAAGAGAAAATGACAACAAAAAGTTGCAAGAAAAAAAAACCTGTGAAAAAAATGACATAAATAATGGAGAATCCAAAAATTTTAAATACAATTTATTCACCTGGTTTCAATATTCTAAACTGTAAGATAAATGTTACATTTGTGTAAAGAAAAGAACGAACAAGAATTCTAGAACATGAGGCCTTAGAAAAAGGATTCAAAAATTTCCCAAAAAATTGTATACAGGATTTTCTGGGTGTGCGCTGGGTCCCCCGCCCTCCCCCCTGGCGGCGCGCCCTGATATTATAACACCGGCGGAAGCTTCTTACTGCTGTTCCGGTCATAAAGGCAGAATCCTGGGCTCTGCAGAACGTGGCTCCATTAATCCCTGGGCCGGCGCTGAGCCGCAGATCTGCAGCAGGAAGAAAAAAAAAAGGCCTTGTAGTCTGGAGAAGGTCAATCCGGCAAGTTTAGAGGGGCGGGAGGAGCGGGCAGTGGGGGGCTCTGATTGTGTCCTCGCTATAGAGAGAGAGAGCGACTGCCTGATCAGTACAATACAGGAGACGGGGGCAGGAGGCGACCCACCTGGGCTACTGTGGGCCGGCATCCAGGTCAGTGCCCATAGTCTGCTGCGGGCATCGTATTGTCTCCTTTACTAATACCATCTGCTGTGCTATCTAAAGGGGAACCCCGCAAGGGATTGTGCCCATTGATTGGCACCAAATGCCATCAAGTGGTCAAGTACAAGCAAGCGAATGTCCATTCAATGTAAGATGGTAGCTTCATGAACCAGGGGGCGCAGGATGAACGTTGTAATCAATTCCTTCCATGAACCAGGATGCGCAGGATGAAAAAGATGATGACTCGCTTCTGCCTTTGGGTCATTGGCAGGGTACTAATGAACCAGGGGGCCCAGGATGAATATTGGTTTTTGATTGCCCCTACCAGTGTGCATATCATAATTGGTGAATTGATGAATCAGGTGGCTCAGGATGAACAGTGCTTTTGATTATCTGTGTCTGGTCATGAATCAGCCTGGCTTATCTATTTAGCAAATTGTATGTGAATCAGGGGGCTCAGGATGAACATTGCTTTGCATCAGCCCTACTAGTGGCAGTGTCACAACCAAATTCTCTATGAACCAGGGGGCTCAGGATGAACATTGCTTTGCATCAGTTCTACTAGTGGCAGTGTCGCGAGCAAATTATCTATGAACCAGGGGACCCTGGATGAACATTGCTTTGCACATGTTCTACCAGTGTGCGTTTTGCAAGAAATTTGTATTAGAAGGCTCAGGATGAAGTTGCTTTGTGTCTACCCCACAAGTGTAAGTGCTACTTGCAATCTTTCTATGAATCAGGCTGCTCAGTATGAACATTGCTTTTGACTTTCTGTATGTTTGTAGGCGTCCCTGGTGGTCAGCTCATGAATCAGGAGGCTCTGGATGCACACTGTGATATAGTGATAGAATAGAATCCCGGAACTACGGTATAGACTGACACTAGATTTATCCGGGCTGCAGTAATGGCCGCTATTGCTCGTCATCCAGTACATTTACATAACTCAGGCTGAGATTTCCAGGTCATTTGTTTGATTTTTTTGGAGGAAATGCTGAGATGACATCAATAATGGATCGTACCATAATAAATCAGGCGATTATACAGCGGTGACCTTTACTTTCTGGCATTTATATAATGGTACTGCCCGTGTCATCATCATATAATACATGATCTGTCAGGACATCGCTCCATAATGTGACTGAATCTACGTCCACTAGGGTGGTGCTGCCCGGACGCGGACCCCTATGGGACAGGAGGGTGTGTGGGTTTATGGGTGGGGAGGTATCACACTGATCCCTACACATCCACCCAGAAATAGCAGAAATCAAGCTCCCAAATCTGTATTATCAATCAAGAGTCTGGGAAAGCTGGGTGATTTCAACTCGGAAAGGCTCCGCCACACAGCTTTTCTAAAATAATAATGCATTGTCAAGCATTTTATTTGTAGGTTTGGTGCTACAGCTCTAGAAAAGCTGGGTGATCTCTAATGTGTATAATTCTGGGGATGTTATGAGGTTCCTCACACTGCTGTGCTCTTGGCACTTTGCGTTGAGTTTCTTCACAAGTAGTAAGCTTCTGATCACATACACTACCCCACCTCTGCACCTAACACTAGCTGCAGAGAGCACAGATCACAGCAGTGTGAGGACACGCCCCTAGTACAATCCTTGAATATATATCCATATATCACAGTCCTGCTGCTACTAACAACATACACAAAGGTCTCATTACACAGTGACAATACCTAACACTAGCTGCAGAGAGCACAGATCACAGCAGTGTGAGGACACACCCCCAGTACATTCCTAGAATATATATTCAGATATCAGCAAGTACTACAATCCCAGAATATAATCAATTTATTACAGTCCTGCTGCTCCTAACAACATACACAAAGTCTGATTACACATCTCTCCAGGGACAATACCTAACACTGGCTGCAGAGAGCACAGATATATATCCATATATCACAGTCCTGCTGCTACTAATAACATATGCAAGGTCTGTTTACACAGTGACAATACCTAACACTGGCTGCAGAGAGCACAGATCACAGCAGTGTGAGGACACACCCCCAGTACAATCCTAGAATAAATATCAGCAAGTACTACAATCTCGGAATATAATCAATGAATCACAGTCCTGCTGCTCCTAACAACATCCACAAAGTCTGATTAGACATCTCTCCAGGGACAATACGTAACACTGGCTGCAGTCTCCATGGTAATACCTGGTAATACCCCCCTTTTAATGCCGGCCATATTAGGCACTCTGGACTCCGGAAAAGCTGTGTGATCTTCATGAAACCATTAATAATAACCATATAGGTTGTCACTTAACACTTTAAAGTGGGTTAGAGTCTAGGATAAGGGTATTGGTGGCCACTTACAGGTTGTCACTCAGCTTTCCCAGAATCAGATATGTAGCGATTGAACTGGTAACAACTTTCCAGGGACTCTTCTGCTTCGTTTCAGTGTCTCAGTACAGTCAGTCCCGGTGTGAGGACGCAGCGTCTCTTAAGTTCAAGGTTTCAACCATTTACATGATTTTCTCAAGGTTAGAACGACCCAAACAGCATCTGGGCGCCGGCGCCGAGTCCGGGGAAGCGCTGAGCGTGATTCATGCGGCGGCTGCTGTCATCACACAGGAACGTGGCCTTACATAATGGGGGGGATGAAGATGGAGCGAGGCAGGGGGGATGCTGAGGTCAGTGATTATTCTATACAAGGCATGCTGGGACTTCTAGTTCCTCTACAATGTCTAGATTTGGGACCAACACGGACAATGAGACCCTTAACCCAAAATGGCAAGGAAACCTGTCAGCAGGAGTAACCATGTAGCTGCAGATTGTAGCACTGGTCGAATGTCCTCACACTGCTGTGCACTTGGCTCTTTGATTTGAACTGCAGGCAGTGTTAGGTATTGTCCCTGGAGACTAGTAGTTAGTAGTAGCAGTATGTCCTTACCCTGCTTTGTTCTAAGCTCCTTCATCCACTGTAAATTACTTCTTTAGTATTTGACCAACAAAGTTCATTTTATTTAGTGCACAGGGGCTGTGGTACCATTCAGAGCAGAGATTTAGGAGCACAGTAGTGTAAGGGCGCACTACAATCCTGGAATATACAACCATATAACACAGTCCTGCTGCTACTAACAGCATACACAAAGGTCTGATTACACATCTCTCCAGGGACAATGTTTAATGCTGGCCACAGAGAGCACTGAGCAGTATGAGGAGACTTCTACATAAAGTTCAACACCGGAATATAAATTTGTGTATCACAGTTCTGCTGCTACTAACAGCATACAGAAAGGTCTGATTAAACATCTTTCTAGGGACAACACATAACACTGCCTTTAGAAAGCACAAGGCACAGCAGTGTGAGGACACGCCATCTTAGCACAATCCTTGAATTCAAAAACATATTTCACAGTCCTGCTGCTACCAGCAACATATACAAAGCTCTGATTACACATCTCTCCAGGGGCAATACCTAGCACTGGCTGCAGTTCAACATGTTGACAGTTTCCCTCTAATCTCTGATTGGCACAAATAATTTGGGCAGGAGGAGCTAACCTCTTTATATGGGGATATTCGATTCTAGCCCAAATGATGTTGCCATAAGAAGAGAGGATCATGGTGGCTGAGTGAGTAGCACTTCTGCCTTGCGGCGCTGGTGTCCTGGGTTCTAATCCCACCCAGGGTCAACATCTGCAAAGATTTTGTATGTTCTCTCTGTGTTTGCGTGGGTGTCCTCCGGTTTCCTCCCACACTCCAAAACAGGTGGACATGTGACAAGCTTTGTGCAGCGCTGCGTAATCTGTAGACGCTATATAAATAAAGAATTATTATTATATTGTTGGATTTCGTCATGCCCGATCCTTTGGGTAAGCCTCCATCAGGTGATGATTTTGGCCCCACTTGTGCAGTAATAGTAAATGTTCGGGGGGGGGGGGCGCTGTGTGTCATTTCTCCCCCTCGCTCTGCTTACAGGTTGTGCTGGGTAGTGTAGTTCCCCAGGACGCCGTATACATCAGCGCCTTCCTCTTGTGCATTGTGATGAGCGGGTAACAGCGGGGAGAGGGAGAATCTAGAGATCATTAGATGACGGATTAGGCGGGTACCGGCTTCTTAAAAGGATTGTGTCTGAATCCTCTATTGATCAGGCTGATGAGGGCAGGTGGACGGGGGAGGGGGGCAGAGGACGCCGGGGTCACCGCTCATTATTCCTCCCAGAGGAAGGAGAAGCAAGTTCAAAGCATGGCCCGGCTTATCCGCACTGATAGATATCTGGCCAGGAAGACGCTACAGCAAACTTTGCACGTTCATTCCCGTGGCGCAGAATGTGCGGCGATGAGAAACGTAGATCTATACGGTGCACAGTCAGGTGTGGTGTATCTGTGCCTGTATAGACCTCTCAGCATTCCTTTAGGGTATGTCCACACTTGCTGATGATTTAGTGTCACTAAAAAACCGCTAAAACAATCTGTTTCCTCACACTGCTGTGCTCTAAGCTCTCTGCATTCAGTTGTTGCACAGCTACTCCCCTCTCTTCTCAATGACTGGTAGTATAAAACCAGAAGCCTACTCTACAACTTTACTCAGAGGACAAGGACTCTGGAGCACACAGAGCACAGCAGTGTGAGGATCCGAATGCTACATTCTTGAAATATGAATCCATATATCACAGTCCTGTGACAAAGGTCTGATTACACATCTCTCCAGGGCCAGAGTATTTTATACTAGACATCAGGTCGTCGATAATCTACACATTCTTCATTGTTCTAGAATTCCCTTGTTGTAGGATCAACCACTATATATGTGATCCGGAGCACAATCATGTCCAATAACCGATCTAAAGGGAAAGAAAGATCAGGCATGTTGAATTATATTATGCCCAATCCAATCCTTTGTCCTTTTCGGAGATAATTCGACACCATAAGAAGAGTCTGGAGAAAACACAGGGGTCTAGAGTAAGACAGAGGAGTCTGAAGAGAACATGAGGGCCTAGAGTAAGACAGAGGATTGTGGTGGAAACAGAAGGGTCTACAGTAACACAGAGGAGCCTGGAGTGACCACAGGGGTCTAGAGTAAGACAGAGAAGTCTGAAGAAAACAGAGGGTTCTAGAGTAAGACAGAGAAGTCTGGAGAGAACAGAGGGTTCTAGAGTAAGACAAAGTAGTCTGGAAATAAGAGATATTTAGAGTGAGACAGAGGAGTCTGGAGAGAACACAGGGGTTGGACGGGACAGGGGGTTTGGAGTAGCCCAGGGAGGACAAGGAAAGGACAGGTATTGGCATTAGAAAAACAGGTACACAATTCTTCCAGAAAGAAGACTGGAATAGGACACAATCCATGTACAGGTTTTGAACAACCCCTTTAATACAGACTCATTGGATGGTGTTTGTATTCTAGTTGAGCAGTAAATTGTGTAACAGGTAAGTGTCTGAGGTTGGTTGTACAGTGTAGAGCAATATCAGTTGTGGTGCATTATTGTACAGTGAGAGAACATGTGACATTGCAGAGTTGGCTGGAGATGATGGTCATACAATCGGAGTTGTAGTTGGAGTAGTCGCATGTATTGGTGACAGACATAATTGCATGATTGTTTATGCAGAATGGTTGTACAATGCACTATATCTAACAATGTGACTCTGCCTCTAGCCGGTGATTATACAATTGGGTTGCAGTTGTAGCCAGTGTTTCTCAAGCTGTTTAAACATATGGGAGCAATACTGTTACTTAAAGGGGATGCTTGTACAAGGAGAGAACATCTGACTGTAACTTTTGGGTTGTGGGTATCGGTGTAACTTGGATGTAGGTGCCTTTGAAAATTTGTTACTGATCAGGTACAATCAGGTTGTAGTTGATGGTTTTTCTGATGGTGGTCTGACTAGTAGACAATCTGATTGTCAGTGATAGGGGTGTGCAGGGAAGGATTGTGTAGAAATTTGCATGCTTTCTTATGACAGCTGGCTACATGAGGGGACAAGGTAGCCCACCCATTAATGAGGGGACGGGGGGCACAATGTCACCGCTGATTACGAGGGTCTTTGTATAATGACTTGTCATCGAGCTGTTATACAGCCAATGAATGGTAGTCAAGTGGCTACATTGGAACATACAGATGATACATTGTAACAAAAGAGGGGGTCACAAGCAAAGTTGTAACTTTCAAGCAGATTTACTACAAACAAGCAACATTTTCCGTTCCCTCTTTGTCTATGAATAGAGCTGTACACTGAGGCTTTATAGGCGGGTGCCTTTGTATGGGGGGCCGCTGCGGTGGAAGGAGAGGTATAATTTAGTTTGTCGTCATTGGCTGCCAGCCGGCTCGAAGGGGTTAAGCAGTGTAATGCTGTAAAATATTCCGGTTTACAGCCCTTAATTAGCTAACATCACCTCTGGCACTGGGATAAGATGAATTAGGAGATTGTGAGCGATGGCGGTGCCGGTGGTGGCGGCGGCAGAGTGCATCTCGCTTTGCCTAGCACCTGAAAGACGAGCAGCGTCGGAGGTGTGGGGCTGGGGAATATTAGCGCGCCGCATGCTGGATGAAATATATCAAGGCCTTGACAGCCGCGCAGCTGAGACGGGAGCGAGCCGTGATTGACACCTGGGGCACAAAGAGAACAATGATTCCAAGGATTTCTTCTTTTCCAATGCGAGTAGTGTGGGTTGTATGCGGCTTTCACATCTTGGAGGTGGGCCAGAAGAAAGATGGGGTCAGCACCAAGGGGGACGGTCAGGATAAATGAGGGGTGATTGGAGGTGGGGGCTTGGTGCTCATTAAGAACTGGAAACTTCTAGGAAAATTGGAAGCTCGTGGCAGAGAGTCTGATCCTGTAGGCACCTGGAGGGTATATTATTCAGGGCTGGCATAAGAGTCACACTGAGCCCCCCGGACCGGCACATGTCACACTGGTTCTTTGAAGGGGACTGATGACTATTGTATGGTTTACGGACCCAGAACACTAGAGGGGTAGAGTTCACATCTGATTTGGTTACTGCAGGTTTCTGAGAATATCAGACTAGACAGAAATGGAGGATGAGACCAGAATAGTCAACACCAAGGGAGAAGATAAGACTAGAGAGAAAGAGAAAATTAATCTAGACTAGACAGAGAGAAAAGAACTGACTAGACTAGACAAGACAGAGAGGCAGCTAGATAGAGGGATTAGATTAGATTGTGGCTCAATTCACGTGTGGCATTTACAATGCTTTTTGAAATGCAGTGCAACAACTAAGGAGAGGAGATTTGCCAAATTACATTCGTGTTAACATTTGTGTTTACAAAACATGACTTGTTAACGTAGCACTAGTGTGCTGTGTTTTGGGAATGCAAATGTTAACAGTAAGGTAATTAGGCAAATCTCCTCTCTTCAGTTGTTGTATTGCGTTTGAAAACGCAATGTAAACGTCACATGTGAGCCTAAGCTAGATTTGAGAAGTTTAGACTAGACTGAAAGAGAGAGAATAAACTAGCCTTGACTACACAAAGACAGGATAGAGAGATACAGGGGCAGATTTACTTACCCAGTCCATTGGCGATCCAGCGGCGCGTTCTCTGCGGAGGATGCCGATGTGCCACAATCCGATCGCGTGTGCCAAAATCCCGGGGCAATTCAGGGAAAATCGGTGCAAATCGGAAATATTGGGATAACCCGTCGGAAAACCGTGATTCGGGCCCTTAGTAAATGACCACCACAGAGAACATTATACTGATTGCAGATTAGTCTACACTAGAATAGCCTGAGAGAAATCAAAATGGTATATAGAAAGAGAGATTAAATTACACTAAACTGGAGGGAGAAGATTAGACTAGGAAAAAGGGAGACAAAGTTTAATAAACTTGACAAAACAGGGAGAAAAGATAAGACTAGTCTGTACAGAGAAAGAAGTTTAGAATGGACTAGAACAGGAGAGACTATATGACTAGACCAGAGAGCGAGATTAAACTAAACTAGACTAAAGAAGATTAGACTAGACTAGACAGAGGAAGATAAGACAAGGCAGAGCGTGAAGATTAGACTACCATACTGTCTAGATGAAGAGAGATGATTAAAATAGACTAGACAGAGAGAACGTTACACTGGCTAGTAAAAAAAAAAAAATTGACTAGACGGAGACTAGAATAGACTAGTACCAGTGAGAAGATAACTTTAGACTTGACAGACAGGGAAGATAAGACTAGACAATTAGACTAGACTATGATAATGAAGACTAGACTATGGAGAGAAAATTTTGTTTGACCCTGAGGGTGTGTTCACACGTTCAGTTTTTCAGATGCAGTTTCTGATGTCCAAAGCAGGAGTGGAGTGAAAAATAAGGAGGAGCAGCTTCTCTCATTGATATGTTCTGACCCATTATGATCCACACCGCTTTTGGCTTTGAAAACTGCATCTGAAAAACTGAATGTGTGAGCGCAGCCTTGGTTTGTACTTGGTCCGTGTTTTTTTTTTTTTTTTAAATACTGAAAATGCATGTGTTTTCAGTCCGTTTAAAAAGTATCCAAGACCGCACTGTGTGACAGCATCCGCAATCAGTAATCGAGTGGCATCATTCATTTAGGAGCCCCAAAGTGGCGGTAAATAAAAGTGTCTGCACCTGTAATCAGCAGGGGTACAGAAACTGGGGTTACAACGCAGTGATAAACTCTCCAGCGATCCTTGGGGTGCCGTCTGCCTGGTCATCTTCTGCCCTCTGCAGTATCCTAACTGTTGGCTCAGTATTAAGAGGCCTCGTATAGTGGGTGGATATTGGGGTTCTGCCCTGTTGTGACGATCCTCAATAACAGGAGTGTAACCCACATGACATCATGTCACTAAGTTGAATTTGGAGTCTTAAGTAAACCTATGATAAATTCTTCCATGTGACAAATGCGTATATGAGGTGGTATGGCGCCATCTCTCTTAAGAGCCCAGGTGTGATTCTCACTTAGGGCCCCAGAAGATGGCAATAAAGGTCCTCTCATTCATGTGATCCTATGAAAGGCCTTATCTATTGGTTTCTATGGTGAGGTGGGTGAAGGAGATGACGGTTTTGTGTACAAGGTCAGTATGGGGGGGGGGGGGGGGGGGGGGGGGGGGCGGTAATTGTGTAAAACACGCAGCCATCACGCCTTTGTGTTTTATGTGTGGGACACGAACAGCCCTGAAGGTTACAAGGTGACACGTAAAACACAGAGACAACGTGCGCTGCCAAAGCGGCTCCAGCGCCATCCATCCTCATCAAAAACGGATCTGCATCCTGTCACCATATGTCTACAAATGTGCATCAGGGGAGCGGGGGAGAGGGACGGCGATGTGATGGCTAAGACGGGGTTAAGAAGTATTTTTGGATTGTTGTGGCCTATGTAGCCAGGACTTGGGGGAGTAAACGGTTAAGGAATGTCATCATCACAATAAATTTTGCGATTTGTAGATAGATTTGGCAATTAACATGACACCAAACAGTATTGAGGAGCGTCCAACCCCTTAGCCTAGGCGACAGGCAACCTTCATATTCACAAATGTCCCCAAATCAGACTAGAGTCCAAAATGACACCTCCACTCAAGAAAGTGAAGTCCTAGACCTTTCCTAGTAAAAGAAAATCAGTTTTAGGCCTTGTTTATCTGCAGTGGGGTCCCTCATGTAGCAACAGCCAATCAGACGGATGCTTTGATCTTGGCAGTACTGGTTATGTAATTGTAAGCTGGAATTTGATTGGTTGCCAAGGATGAATTTGTCCACCATAGAAACAGAGGCCCAGGATCTAACACAATACCAGGCCCACAATATCCAGGAGAAAACAATCTAATGGGAAGGGTCATGGAAGTAATGGAAGTAAGTCTAAGGAGCCCTTACCCCACACAGTATTAGGTTTTTTTTGTCATATCTACATTGCCGATACAAAAGATGGCTGCCTCCTTAAAGGCAAAATTTTGGGTCTCAGGAATCTAGCAGTCAGTATTTTGCCTCGACCTTGTAATTGATTGCAATAGATTATTTCACATAATGAATTTCTGCTGAGCTACTGTCATCTCGTTCCGCCAAGGTAAAATGTCACCTCCAAATTGTCCCCGGGATAAGACCACTGAAGCAGGAGCGGGGTCTTACGATGAATAGGTATATGCAAATTGGCCCTATTATCATGCAAATTAGTCTCACCGCCTTGAAAAGGCACATTACCCTCCTCACTGGTGGATAGCCTTCCAGCGGTGCAAGCGGCTGGGCCGGCATACCGCGTCCGCGGGCCGCATCCTTCGCGCTGGTGGTCAAAGATTATCCCAAATTTTATCACGCGAGCAAGGGCACTGCTTTATCGAATAATCTTTCAGCTAGGTAAGCAGAAGCCAGACAATTTTCGGACAGTTGCTTAGCAACAGCGCTCACGCTGTGTGGGTGACAACACGGGATCGCCATGATTGTTTTGCTGCATTTTGGAGGGTTAGAAAAACGTGTCTGTATTTATCCCAAAACAGCACCGCTCCTGACCATAGGTAGTGTCAGGTACTGCTGCTCCCCTTCATTGTTACACGAAGCCTGTGCCTGAAATTACAACATGGACTCAACCAATTTTTTTCTTATGCCCCTAAAACAATAAAACCCAACTAATCGAAATCTGATCCAAAGCCCGATTGGATCAGCAACGATAACATCTTCTTGACTATGGCTGCACTTTGTCTCCATTCCCATCATTGGGAATTTTTTCCCAAAAAATTGAGCAAAGTTGACTTCTTTTTAAAGGGTTAAAAAAAAAAGGTTTTTTTGTTGCAATGCTCCCTTCCCAGAGCAAAGTGGTGAATAGTGTGACACTGCGGCGTGTGACCGGGATGAGGGATGGGAAGTGATAAATAAATAAATCACGCTGCGGCGTTCGGGGGAGCTGGGATCTAATTGCTTCTCTGTTTGGACGCGGCGGCTCCTGACATCTCATCTACCGATGTCTTCAATGAGGTAATCACCACCTGTCAATCTGCCGCCACCACCGCTGCCCCCACTGACAAAAACGAGTCCCACCCTCCCCGCAGCCCTAGCTCCAGATGTTCCCTATGTCACGATGGCAGGCGGCTCATAATAGGGGCAGGAGAAATATGCAGATCAGGTACGATAAGGGGCTGCGTAATTGGAGTCATTAGGATTGGCTGCTGATTGCTTTTTTGCCTGAACAATGAAATTTTATTTTTCCAAAAAATAAAACTATACAAATCTGCACAAAGGTCCAGTTAATGGTATTAAAGGGCATTGACCACCTTTATGCAAATGAGCCTGAGGGGCTCCATAAGCGTTATTTGGCTCATTTGCATACATGTCCTTTAAGGCATCTTGCATACATACAGCATTGCCACCTTTTTGAATCCTGTAATGTAACATATAAATATACCGCTGCTACATCTGGTCACTTTGGCAACCCCCAAATCTGGATGTGGTGCACCTATACAATAATACCAGGAAGATCCTGATTGGGCACTATCCCTATACGCCTATATTACAGTAATAGGGAATGGCGTTTTTATTTTACGGCAGTGGGTGGCCACTTACAAGAGCGTGAATTTGGATCAGATATGGAGACAATCTGATCCAAAAACATAAAGCCAGCCTTAAAGGGGAAGTACTGTTTTACGCAACACCTTTGAAAGTAGGCAAAACCATCAGATAAAGGGGCAAATATACTTATTTGGTCCTTTCGCGATCCCCGATTCGGACTGTCCGCCGAGGATGAAGTCCGAATGAAGATCGTGCGCCCGAGTTCCTGTATCCGTCGCTTTTGCGCCGAGGTCCGCCGGAGTTCACCTTCTCCTTCCCGGTGCTTGTAAGTGCGTGTCTTGCGACACAATTCAAAATGTTAAATCTTGCGCATTGTCCGAATCCATCGGGTTGTCCGACGGCCCGCCCCCCGATTTCTGTCGCGTGCAAACCAATGCACCAAATTCCGACCGCGCGCGACACAATCCCTGGCTTGATGCAGCGCAAAACGTTAAATCTTTACGAAAATGCGCTCCTCGGACCCTTAGTAAATGAGCCCCATAGAATCCCGGTAAGTTTCCCCCTATTATGGGCAGTTTTATTTAGTATTATGCCCGGATTTCCATGGCGTTTCGCCGGCCCTTCAGTATAGCTGGGGCCTGGTACAATTTTTGCGGCCTAGCAGATTCTCATGAAGCCTCACCTGGGAGTAGTAGTTCTAATCCGCCAGATAATCCCTTCTGGGGGCCCAGTGTAGCCAAAGAGATGAGATTGTGTGCTTCAATGTCTGCCACAAGAAGCAGCGGAGCCTCCTGGGGCCTCGTGAACTCCTCTCAATAACTCTCCATGAGATGCCTCAGAAGAAGACGACGACGACGTCCTGAAGAGGCTGCAGACGCTTCCCGGGTGTTCCCCTCACAGAACTGACGCCCTTCCATGTTAGACGCCATTTTCATTCTAAATATTATAGATTTCCTATTTTAAATGAAGGTTTACGTGAATATTTGAAGAGAAGCCACAGGCGACAATACAGGGAACGAAATCTAAAATTACCCGATAAATGTGCGAGCTGCGACATATATTCGTGAACCCTCCGCCCGCTCCTGGAAGTTATTAACACCTCCGAAATTGCAGGCGACAAACAAACACGTAACGTGGCAGAGTCTGTGTGAGTCATAAACACGGGGGACGTCTGTCGCTAAGGAAAACCGGAGAAGGTGCCCATAGCAACCAGTTTTCACCTTTCATTTTTTTTGAGAAATCCGGTGGAAAATGTAAATATTAAGCTGGTTGCTATGGGCAACTACTCTGGTTTTGATCAACCTCCGACATCTGAAGGTGGAAAGTGATGACATCTTACCCCACTAATAATATCTCGCCGCCATTTTGTTAGCTTTGGTTTTTCGGAACTTTGTCGTCCTTGTCTTCTATCCATATTTTGGAAAAATACACCGGATGTAAGGGTCCCGGACCTCATTATTCTCATCCCCTTTGTCATTGGGTGGGAAACCCTGTGTATGAGTATGTGTTCCTGTCATGGACCATGGAGGCCCAACTGGACCTTTGATGTAGGTCCCATCTCTTGTACGTTGTGAACGCCTCTGTCCGGGGAGGTTTGAGGTAAAAATAGGCCCCATCCCCCTCCAAAACATGTCATCAAAATTTTGTAGTGTAAAAGAGTATTTTAATGATTTTTTTGTTGACTTTTTATTATTTTAATAAAATATCATTCCTGACTAAAAAAAAACTGTAAAAAACCCAATTTTTAAAAATATATAATCTCTTTGTCCTGCACATGTGACACCGGCGTATATCATGGTGTGAACAGGGTCAGAGGTTAAACTGTCCAAAGCGGATGCTGATTCTTATTCCGGTCACGGCGAGGGTCAATCGCCTGTCTGCGGTTTTGTGGATGGATACTTGAGCAGGGGCGGAGGAGGGGTCCCCAGCTGTCCCTTTCTTTTGAGGTGACGGGGGTCTGGTACTTTTTGGCAGGCGGCCAGTGCATCCCCTTTAACGTCATTATCCGCAGTGACATGGGCTTCAAAATCTGTCTGGAGGTCACACGAAATCAATTGCAAGGTCAGGAGCGTACACCCTTAAAGGGACGGCGCGGATTACACTGGTTCTTGAGCGTGTACATTCATTGCCTAAAAAAATTATTGAAAATATACAATTGTGGCGTAAGCATGCGATTCTTTTGAAGCAGAATAGGCCGGAAATATAGTGCAGCGATGGATAAAAAAATTTTAATTTTGAGAAAAACAAAAATGGTGCCCAATCCCTGCCAGGGAAATCGGCCCTGTCCCCCCCCAGGAGTAGTATATGATGATATGTTTGTGGCTATATGTAAATATTTCGATATTTTTAGTCTGTCCCCGACGGCAGCTTTTGCGACGGTCACGGTTTTCCAGAGGTGACGTTGCCGTGGTTACCTCATGTCCTTAACACGGAGTGATCTTTACTTCCTGGCTGGTGTTTGCACACCTCCGGTAAGATGGATTAGAGCGTGTTTACTGGAAGGGAACAAGAGAGCGCGCAGATGTGAGCCGATAAAGTTACAGGAGAGACGCTCTGCGCGCCTGATTGGAAATGCTCTGCACAACATGCTCACAGCGCCAGCTGCCCTGCACCCCTCCAGGTAAGTAGAGAGGCGCAGCCGCCTACTAGGGACATGTAGCATGAAGACGAACGGTAACACACCCTCATTTGACTGGTATTTTTGGGTCCTGACCCTATAATGAGTGGTATTTTTGGGTCCTGTCCCTATTTTGACTGGTATTTTTGGGTCCTGCCCCTATTATGAGTGGTATTTTTGGGTCATGTCCCTATTATGAGCGGTATTTTTTGGGTCCTGTCCCTATTATGAGCAGTATTTTTGGGTCCTGTCCCTATGAGTGGTATTTTTGGGTCCTGTCCCTATAATGAGTGGTATTTTTGGGTCCTGTCCCTATGAGTGGTATTTTTGGGTCCTGTCCCTATAATGAGTGGTATTTTTGGGTCCTGTCCCTATAATGAGTGGTATTTTTGGGTCCTGACCCTATAATGAGTGGTATTTTTGGTCCTGGATCCCTAGAATGGTGGATTTTTTGTGTCCTGTCCCTATATGATCGTATTTCTGGGTTCTTTTCCCTGTAATGATGTATTTTTTGGGTCCTGTCTTCTATTAAGTGGTATTTTTTGGGTCCTGTCCTATGAGTGGTATTTTTGGGTTCTGTCCTATAATGAGTGGTATTTTTTTTGGGTCCTGATCCACTATATGAGTGGATTTTTGGGTTCCTTCCCTATATGAGTGGTATTTTTTGGGTCCTGTCCCTAAATGAGCGGTATTTTTTGGGTTCTGTCCCTGAATGAGTGGTATTTTTGGGTCCTGTCCTCTATTCTGAAGTGGTTTTTTTTTGGTCCTGTCCCTAAGTTATTTGGTCCGTCCCTAGAGCGGTATTTTTGGTGTCTGTCCCTATAATGAGTGGTTATTTGTAGGGTCCTGTCATAATAGAGTGGTATTTTGGGTCTGTCCCTATATGTATTTTTGTCCTGTCCCTAGGAGCGGTATTTTTGGGTCCTGTCTCTTATGAGTGGTATTTTTGGGTCCTGTCCCTATATAGCGGTATTTTTGGGTTCTGCTCCATAATGAGTGGTATTTTTTGGGTCTGTCCCTTTATGAGTGGTATTTTTTTGGGTCTGTCCCTATAAGAGTGGGTATTTTTGGGTCCTGTCCCTATATGAGCTGTATTTTTGGGTTCTTTCCCTGGTAATGATGGTATTTTTGTCCTGTCTCTATTATGAGTGGTATTTTTTGGGTCCTGTCCCTATGAGTGGTTTTTTGGGGTCCTGTCCCTATGAGCGTATTTGGGTTCTGTCCTATAATGTGGTATTTTTGTGTCCTGTCCCCCTATAATGATTGGTAATTTTTGGGTCCTGTCCCTACATAAAAGCGTATTTTTTGGTTCTGTCCCTATAATGGTGGTATTTTTGGTCCGTCCCTATAATGAGTGGTATTTTTGGGTCCTGTCCTATATAACGGTATTTTTGGGTCCTGTCCCTATAGAGTGGTATTTTTGGGTCCTGTCCCATATGAGTGGTATTTTTGGGTCCGTCTCTATTATAGTGGTATTTTTGGGTCCTGTCCCTATGAGTGGTATTTTGGGTACTGTCTCTATTATGAGTGGTATTTTTTGGTGCCTGTCCCTATGAGTGGTATTTTTGGGTCCTGGTCCCATGCGGGTATTTTGGGTTCTGTCCGTCCTATAATGAGTGGTATTTTTGGGTCCTGACCCTATAATGAGTGGTATTTTTGTGTTCTGTCCCTATAATGAGTGGTATTTTTGAGTACTGAACCCAATATAACTGATATCTCTGAGTCCTGTCCTATCATGACAAGTATTATCCAGTTCCACCCCCTATTTTCACCCCTATATTCGAGTCCTGCCCATATCATGTGTCAACCAACCTTTGGGTTTCTAATAGCTGGAGACTCTTACTTCCAGTATGGCCACCATTAGATGGTCCCACAAGAGAAGTTCCTCAGATTTCCTGGTATTCTATATAGACTATGTACAGAGGACGATATAATTAGTCCATTTTTGGGGAGTAGTTTGGCCACCCCATGGGCCCTGCAATGGCAGCCATATTAGTTAGTACCCAAGTTTCCCAAAAAATTTTTATACCAAAAGGCTGACAAGCGAGGGGACAACCACAGTAGTAGGTTTGAATTTCTCTCCCTACCACTCCGCTCTAGATAATATACAGACAACTCTTAGCTGAGAGCCATCGTCAGGGTTTGCAGGATCCAGAACTGGAGGCGGAAATCCTCTTTAAAAATTTTGGAAAAATGAGAAATTTGGATCCGAAAATAGGGATTGTGTTGGCAAACAGGTTAGTTATGCAACGGTGGCCACGTAATAGGTGTGGGCTGGTATGCATGGCAAGCTGTTGTGCCTGTTCCTGACGCCGTGCCACGGATTATCCCCATGCCCGCACACCACTCTGCCAATCACCCCCCCCCCCTCCCCCGATTCCCAGGTGCCGTCTCTTCATATCGTTCCCTGATTGTGCGGCTCAGGATGAGCGTGGATCCTCCCCTGTAATACAATCAGCAGCTGCGGCGGAGACGCTATGATGTGTCTATTCATCCTTTTATGATGGATCCTAATCTAATTCCATAGCAACAACACCAATCCTGCCTGCCTGTCCCTCCGTCTGCAGGGAGCGGGGGCCGCCGCCGATGCCAAACTCATTCCGATGCTGCCACATTGTGGCTCTAGGCGTTACATTTCACAACAAATAATTGGGGCGAGGGTTGTACAGCTGGATACGGATATGACCCTACACATTTCCACTATAATGTAACAGGACCACAACTAACCTGTGGCAGGAGGACATTACACCAGGTACACGTGACACACCTCATCTGATCGCCTCTCATCTCCTGATCAATTTGGCATTTGTTTTTTGAAAATCCACCTACCCGTTCAGGAGATATGGCCCCCTGGAAGTTTTTATGTTTATCAGTTCATAATAGGTGGAAGACATCTTTGGGGGCGTGTCTCTTGGTAGCACATGTACCGCCCCCACGGCTAGGAAGAGCAAATTCAAAAACTTCCCAGGCCACACCTTTTTAATAGGTGGGCGGATTTTAACAAAACAAACACCAATTTGATAAGGAGTGTAAGGACAGTCCTGTAAGGTAGGTCATTCAATGTTTTGTAATTGGTAACAAGTCCCCTTTAAGGCCCCGCAGACACCAGGGATAGGGTCATCAGGTCAATCTAAGCCTGTAGCAGCTGTATACACTTCTTTCATCAGACTTCTATAGTATGTATACCTATCACTAGCGCCACCAGAACTCATGGTGACATCTGGTACTGCAATAGTTACAGAATCTCAGTGTAGGCTGAGCCTTAATGAGTCCATTAACGACCTGACATTATTTCCCGGTACAAAGCGGCCAGCTCAATGATTTAATGGCGGGTCTGACTGAGCTTCCACATCACAAAGGGCAAGCAGAGTCTTCTGTAATGACAGGCACAAGACCACAGATGGAGCGTATAGTGCAGGCTGCGATTACTATTCCACAGAGGGTTAATTCAGTATCCGAGCTCACGTCAGCGGAGCTGCAAAGCCAACAACAAAAATTACTGAGTCCTGCGGTAATACAAGGCCCTATATTTTAGAATTCACTAGGTGTGTTAGTACTTACATCGTGAAGTGTCAGCTCTGGAGTATAATACAGGATGTGCACTCAGATAAGTAATGTCAAGTATGTACACAGTGACTGCACAGCACAGTATAAGTGAGTGTCAGTTCGGAGCTAAATACAGGTATGTAACCTACTCAGTATAGTAATGTTCATTATGTACCCCATGACCTGCACCAGCAGAATAGTGAGTTGCAGCTCGGGGTATATACAGGATGTAACTCAGTGATCACGTCAGTATAAGTAATGTCATGTATGTACACAGTGACTAGCACCAGCAGCAAAGTATTGATGCAGCTCTGGGGTATAATACGGATGTATCTCACGATCAGTACAGGATAAGTAATGTCAGTATGTACACAGTGATGCACACAGACAGAATAGATGAGTGCACTCTGAAGTATAATACAGGATTAACTCAGGATCATACAGGATAATTAATGTCCTTATGTACACAGTGACTGCCCAGCACAGAATATGTGCAGCTCTGGGTATAGATAGCAGGATATAACTGAGGATCAGTAACAGGATAAGTAAATGTCTGTATGTACACGTGACTGCACCCAGCACGAAAGATAGTGAGATGCAGCCTGGGTTATAGAGAGGATGACTACTCAGGATCAGTACAATAATAATGTCTTTGGTTACACAGTGACGGCACAGCAGCGAATAGTATGCAGCTCTGGATAAAAAACAGGTGTAACTCAATCAGTACAAGGATAAGTAATGTCATGTATTGTACACAGTGACTGCAACAGTCAGCAAATATGATGTGCAGCTCGGTATAATACAGGATGGTAACTGAGGATCAGTACACGGATAGTACATGTCATGTATTCACAGTTGACTGCACCAGCAGCAGAATAGTGAAAAAAGAAAATAGGGATACGAGAACTGGGAGTATAATACAGGCTGTAACTCAGGATCCAGTACAGGATAATAATGTCACTGTTATGTACACATTGACTGCAGCACAGCAGTCAGAATAGTGAGTGGCAGCTCTGGAGGTAAATACCGAGGATGTGAACTGAGGATCAGTACAGATAAGTTAATGTCATGTATGCACACAGTGACGTCCAGCAGCAGAATAGTGATGCAAGCATCTGGGGTATAGAATCATGATGTAAGGCCTGAGGCAGTACGGCATAAAGTTGAATGAGTCCTGTATTGACACAGTGCCACCACAGCAGGATAGTGAGTGCAGCTCCTATGGGTATGAATACAAAAGGAATTAACATCAGGATCCATACCGGATCATAGGGATGTCATGTATGTACACAAGTGACTGCACCAGCACAAATGTGAGTGCAGCTCTGGGGTATATACCGGAGGAGTAACTCAGGAGGTCAGTACAGAGAATAAGTAGGGTGGTCTGGGTATGTACCCACAGTGACTGCACCGAGCAGCAGAAATAGGGTACAGCTCTGGAGTAAGATACTACAGGGATAGGTAGACTGAGCAGGATAGTACAGGATAGTATGATACATAGGTATGATCAGTGACTGCACCAGCAGACCAGGAATAGTGAGTGCGCGCTGGAGTATAATAACAGATGTCTCCGGATCAGTACTGGATCAGTAATGTCATGTATGTACACGTAGCTGCACAGCACCGAAAGTGATGCAGCTCTTGGGTTATTACAGGATGTAACTAGGTATCATAACAGGATAAGTATTTCATAGTAACACAGTGACTGCACCAGCAGCAGAATCATGAGTTGACTCTTGGGGTATAAT